>SZWC01003773.1:132343-150630 GCA_023375785.1 Penium margaritaceum
GCTGCGAACGCAGCCGTGCGGTCAGAATCTACTAGAAAAATAGTAGCAAGGAGTTATGGCAGCGTAAACCCAGATAGTGCCAATGACGGTTTATACCGCCAAACAGGGTCATGCAGCACGCAACTGGGACCCTATGCAGTGCACGATGACTCAGACACGACAGTACGTGCTGGACGCATGCAGACAGCGACTGCAGCGGCAGTGACTGCCGGCAGCGACCGCCGGGGAGGCCTGCCGATGGAGCTGAACACGTCGCCGGAGAGAGGAGGCTCCAGCGAACCGCGAGACGACCTCAGCGTGCGTCGGCTCCACCGGACGACACTCCACCGGCGTCGAGTCTCGCCATCAGTCATCTGCACGCCGATGTACACAAGCCGGGAGGACACAACAGAGCACGATGAGCGCAAACAACCAACAAATCCTACCGGTCTGGCAGGAAGTTTGTCATAGACCACTTCAAACAAAACTCAACCTGTTGTTCTAGAAGTGGTAAAGCTGTATGCGAGTTTGGCGGTTGGCATCTTGACTGCTTAATCCGTGCAGTGCGGCTTGCATAATGTGCGGAGGAGTTCTTCCAGTGTTTGATTGGTTCATTGTTTTTGCCTGTCGATCCGAGGATGGAATGCTCTTGATAGCTGGATCCGGCTCTAGTAACGCATCATTTTGTGCACAAAAAAAACTAGAGAAACGGTCGTCTTTGACGTTGGTAATGGTATGTGGCACGCCATGCAGAAGTACGATTCGGTTTAGAAACAACCGCACTGTTCCTTCTATAGTGATGTTGGTTGCGGTGGGGATGAAGCACATCATTTTGGAAAACGTGCCCACCATGACCATGATGGCATCGTAACCATCGAGAGTGGCGAACGATCCTATCACAAAATCCGTGCTGATGTAAGCCCACGATACTGTCAGAATATGTGATGATTGGAGTGGTCCGGCTAGCCTCGTGGGACGATACTTTTGTCTCCAAGAGGTAACGTATGATTTACAAAACACTGACACATTGGTTTGCATCTTTTTTCCACCAGAAGTATTTTTCCAGCTTTTTAAATGTCTTGTCCCCGTTGAAGTGCCTACCTAGACCGTTGTCATGACATTCCTTCAATAGCATCCTCCATAGCTCCTTGTTTGACCACACAACCCTTCGTGAATAGCATTTCAAGGTAAGGGGCTCGTTTGACAAGCAATGTGTTGATCTCGGCCATTAAACATTGTCGCCAACTTAGAGCATCCACTAAATTGCTTTCGCCAGTTCGGTAGTCGAAGTCGTAGTCAAAGGTGGACTCAAGAAACTCCATCCATCGAGTTTGTTGACAGCTCAAATGTGGCTGAGTCTTAATATTTTTTAGCGTGTGGTGGTCAGTGCAAATAGTGCATCGTTTGTATTCAATGTAACCCCGCCACATCTGGAATGCTTGTACGCCTACAAGCATTTCTTTCTCCTGCACCGCGTAGTTGAGTTTTGGCGCGCTCAAATTTCTCGACATGTATGCGACCGGTTGTTCTCCATTGCCGTTGTCTTGGAGAGGAATGGCTCTGATGGCTCGATTGGACGCGATGCTTGCCATGATCTAGTCCACCATAGGATCTACCAATCATAAGGCTGGCACCAAGGTAGGAGCCTTTTTCAAATAGTTGAACGCTTCTAGTTCAATGTCCTCCATTCCCAATCGGTGGATTTTTGCTTAGATCGGAGAGAGGCATTGATACTCAAGTGCATTCCTTAACGAATCATTGGTAGTAGTTGCAGAACCCAAAAAATACTTGGACGCGCCAAACATTTATGGGTGTTGGCCAATAAGCAACTGCTTCCACCTTTTCCTGGTCCATGGTTGTCCGTCTGCCGCCAATGATGTGGCCGAGAAACTCGATCGAACAACGACCAAATTCACACACTAAAAATTTTCCATTTTTTTCTCACTTTCAAGAACTTTGAGAATATTTTGGAAATGTCCATAGTGCTCCTCTAGGATGCGGCTGTACACTAGGATGTCGTCAAGATACACGACGAAGAAGTCGTTAAGGTACGGGCGCAATATGTTGCTAATAGTTTCCATGAATGTTGCACAGACATTTGTGAGTCCAAACAACATAGCCATGAACCTGAAATGCCCATATCTGGTGCAGAATGCAGTCTTCTAGGTGTCCTGATCAGATACATGGATCTAATGATGGCCGCTCTGTAGGTCTATTCTGTTAGAAAAATTGTGCCCTTTGGATTTGGTACAAAAGGTTTGTCTGCTCGTAGAAAAGGGTAGTGGTTCTTGATAGTGATTACGTTCAACGCTCGGCAGTCCATGTACATCCACATCTCTCTGGTTTTATTTTTCATAAAAAGCAAAGGTGTTGCGTATGATGATGTAGAAGGTCTGATGAATCCCTGACCAAGCATCTCGTCCAATCCCTTCTTAAGTTCGATCAACTCATGGTTGCTCACCCCATAGGATCATTTCACTATCGCTCTACTACTCGATTTCAAGTATATTTGATGGTTGATGTTCCGGTGCGAAGATAGCTCTCAAGGTAGTTCATCAGAAAAAAAACATTCGAACTCCTTGATGAGTGTGGCAAACTCCTCTGGTACGGCTGCAAACTTCTCAGATGTTGAGGTTGATGTTCTCGCCTGGGCAGCTACGATTTCTTCCACCTACCATGCCTCTACGTGGACTAGCCACACTTGAGCTCAACCGTTCAGGTGTCTCTTGGTCACACCCAAGGATATGGACTAGTGTTTTGTGGCTACCGTAACTTCCTTTGCTGCTTCCATCGCTGCTACTTCCCATAATCACCGTTACATCGTGGGTCGCTCGTCCGGACGGAGATGTTCTTTTCTTTCCAGCGATGCTGACATAGAGTGATCCACTGTTCTAGTCGACTTGCAGATTGTACCCATATAAGAAATCGTGCCCAGGGATGATTCTGTGGTTCCTCATCGAGAAAGTTCTCCAGCTTGTTACATTGTACAAAATTTAGTTTTTCAGTCAGAGAGGTTCACAAAGTCAACGGATTTGCAATTGCCCATCAAAGATCTTTCCTTCAAACACTCCCGGTTTGATCCACAAGTCCAGCTGACAAATCATGTCGTTGCCTACAAAGCTGTAAGAAGGTCCTCCATAAAGTAGTGCTCGTACCATTCTATGAGTTTTACAACCCCTCGGTTGTACTCATAACATATTGCCAGTTGGTCATCCTCATTTCCCTTGTCATTCTTTGCGATCTCAGGTACCCTCGTCTTGGCGATTTGAGCCACTCTGATGGTCGATCGATCGGCATAGATACTTCCGAACGGACAAGATTTTTGCCTCCTATTCCTGCCCTTTGCCGTTTCCCGATTCCTCATTATTTCTCTAAAGATTCCCCCCCTTTTTGCCTTGTTGGTGCCATTTCCAACGGTTGCACAAGACATGGCCCAACTTCCTGCAAGCCGAGTAAAGCTGTTCATTGCGTCGATCGATGCCGTCAATCTCCATAGGAGACGCAGTTTCTACCGGCTACGACTTTCCTCTGCCACGATAAGAATTGTGGTTTTGGGATCGCCAACCATTCGATTATGCATCCGAGCTTTATTGTTGGCATTGTTGATGCGATTGGCTGCTGTGATCATTTGTGGGAGGTCTTTAGGGATGCCAAAAACTGCAATTGCTTGCCAAATGTCTCATTTCAGGCCGTCGTTATAGTAGAAACAGAGTTGGTTAGGGGCAAGGTTGTGCCGGTGATGATTGTATGGAAACACCGTGTGTACTCCGTCACGCTTTAGTGCTGATGCAATTGTTGGAGTTTACACCGTAGGTCAGACTTCTTGTTCAGCTTCCCAAAACAAGCAACGGTAGTGCGTGCAAAGTAGCTCCATGCATCTGGTGGCATGAGAGAGTCGTTTCACATCTGATTTCTCTACTGCGATGTGACAGGGGTCGCATAAGCTGTTGATTTGGCTCCTGCGGTCTCCTGTTAGCATTGGATGGCCTTTAGATTGGACCACCAATTTAAAGTTGTGCTATGCAAAAGCTTGGTCGCAAGGTCCTTTTTTTCATTTTTTACAACAAAAATGGCGATATACACCTCCAAACCCGTCATTCTCATTCGGACCGTCGGTCCCTTGGAGTTTGTGAAATCAAACAACTTGGGAAGTGCCGGTTGAATCTAGGGTTCCATCGAGAGTTGAAGATTTCTCTCGCTGATTACTACTTCATGCGCATGGGAATTCCTAAGCTCATCCATTGACGCGCTGATTTGTTAGAGCAGATGGATGTTGAGGCTCTCAAGTCTTGACAACTTCGAGCACGGATCTTCATTAAATGAGCCTGTCGGCTGGTGCCTCCCATTGTGCCAGGTGTCGACCCGATGGGAAGCGACGGAGGTGAAGGGTTTGCCGAGCCCGAGGGGTCCGTCACCGGGTTCGCCATTGGGTTCGTTGGTATTCTGCCATTAGTTGCAAAATCTGCGATGCTGTCTGGTTTGCCTTGAGGGCATCGGTGTTTGCGTGCTGCTCATCCTTCATCGCCGGAGTGTTTTCCGAAGACAACTGCTCGTTGTCGATTGTTCTTGCTCCGTTCATTCTTGTCATTGCAAGGTGTACGATCTTCTGAACGTTGGAGATGCGACAAAGACTTGTGTGAGGTTGTCACCAGGTAGTTAATGCATCGGTTGTCCTTCCTGTGCCGCTGTGCTATGACACAAAGTGTTATGCCGAGTGAAGCATAGGTGACTGGCAAGGATGAGGTATGGGACAGAAGCCAATTTGAGGAATTGAGACAAATGGATAACTTGTATTCAGTAGTAGGTATACTTCGATAATAAGTATTAAGGGAGTCAAGAATATGTTATATACATACAACACCAAGAATAAGAATGAGGCAATTGTTGGGTCCACGATGCTCGAGCTGAGCGACATGTCCGAGTTCGCGCCAAGAGTGGTTACACTGAGAATTTCCGTCGAGAAGTGAGGGGACTTTGAGAATATCGAGATGCGGTTTCATAAGGATCATGCATCGTCAAGAAGTCAACCGAAAAATATGGTAGCATCAAGATAGTTGGCGATACTTCTTTCGACCATTGTGGAAAGTGGTCAAAGTATTCAGAACATTCTGATACGAAACATCGGAGGTCGGGGCAGGTGGGCAAAATGCCCTTGGCCAATTGGCACGAAAATCCTAAGGTCTACGTGTGGTGGGCCATGAATGTAAGAACAATAATGCCCACTCATGGAGTATAGAGACCCGCTCACGTCAGGGACATAACATGCTTGCGGTCTTGGACTGTTACGCCGAGCGGAACATAGGTGGTTCACAGGGATGAGGTGTGGGACAAAAGAAATTCAAGGAATGGAGAGAAATGGATGACTTGGATTAAGCAATAAAAGTACTTTGATGACAAGTGTCGAGTGATTTGAGCACATAAACACAAAGATGAGAATCAGAATGTGGCATGCGTTTGGTCCTTGGTGCTTGAGCCAAGCGACACGTGCAAGGTTGCGGTGTCAGTGGTTTTTGCAAGAGGCTCCGTCGAGAAGTCAGGGGATTTTGAGAATATTAATGTGTGATTTTACAAAGATCGAGCACCGTCATGAGGTCCACCAAATAACATCAAAACATCAATATGGTCCGTGACACTTCTCTTGACCTTTCTAAACAGTGGTTGAAGTAGTGAGAACCTTCTGGATCGGAACACCGAAGGTCAGGGCACATGGCCAAAATGCCCTCGGCCGATCAAAGTAAAAATCCTGAGGTTCGTGGGTGGTGGGCCATAAATGTAAGAACAGAAATGCCCCCTGACAGAGTTTAGGGACTCATGACTGTTAGGGACATAACACTTCCTCCCCTTTTAACCCCGACGGCTGGATACAATAGCAGACATAGACCGATGACGACAATAGTAGCAGTCAATCAGGTGATTGACGTCTCAAAGGTAGTCGTAGGCTCCCAACTGTTGTGCGTAGCATTGTAGTCATCACAAGGTCGGGAAGCTTTTGAATGGCGGAGATCCATTAAAGACTTGTGCGAGGTTGTCACCGGGTATATATTGTGTTGATTGCCCCTCTAGTTCCACTATGCTTTGATGCCATACGTTATGCCGAGAGGAACGTAGGTGGTTCACAGGTATGAGGTGCGGGACGAACAAAACAATCAGAGGAATTGGGACTATTGGATAACTTGTATTCAGAAGTGATTGTAGTTTGATGACAAGTGTCAAGTGAGTCGAGCATATGTATACAATGCTGAGAATGAGAATGAGGCACATATTTGGTCCTCAGCGCTCGAGGCGAGCGGCACTTAGGACGTTGCATAGTGAGTGGTTCCTTCGGGAAGCTTCGGCGAGAAGTTGGGAGGCTTAGAGAATATTGAGGCGCGGATTTATGAAGATTGAGCACCATCGAGAAGTCGACCAAGAAATATCAAAATGTCAATATGGTTTACAATATTCTGTCAACCATTATGGAAAGTGGTCGAAGTAGTCAGAACCTTCTGGAATGGAACAAAGGAGGTCGGGATAGGTGGCCAAAATGCGGTTGGCCAATCAGCGTAAGAAATCGTGAGGTTTTCGTGTGGTGGGCCATGAATGTAAGAATAGAAATGCCCAATCGCGGAGTTTAGTGGCTCGTGTACATCAGGGAAGTAACATGGACACTCAAGTTAAGCGACATGTGTCAAGACACGTCGTGAGTAGCTTCTCTGACAAAATCTGCCAAGAATTTAAGGTGCTTTGAGGACGTCAAGTTGCATATCTATAAAAGTCTAGAGCTGTCAAGAAGTCGACAAAAAAATATCAAAATTCTGGCCGAGTTTGTGATAGTTTGTCAACCTTTCTTGGATATTGTTTTAAGTAGGCAAAAACTTCTAGAAAGGAATGTTGAGAGGCGGGGCAAGTGGCCACGGTCAGTCGGCATCAATACTCGGGATTTGGCACATGATGGGCCACAAAAAAAAGGACAAAAATGCCAACATGCTGGTTTTAAACAGGCGTCCGTCTGGGATGTCACACTCTCCCATCACCCCTTTAGTCTTGACATCCTGTATTATTGTAAGATGTAGGCCTGTGTCGGCTAAAACAGTTGTTGATAAGATAATCTATGTCTTTAGAATTTCCATGGAGCTCCCTTGTACACTGCATCGTAGCCCTACCACTTGACGAGATATTCTATGATGTCTCGTCATCGGTGTTTGATGATGTCCTTGATGATGTTACAAATTTTCTAGGAAAATCCCCGCTATTCTCTTAGGGATGAAAGTAGTCATTGTGAGGATGAAGTGTGCCATTCTAGAGAAGAGGTCTACCACCATCATGGTTGCATCAAAACCCTCCGATGTGACAAGCAAATGATCCATAGAGTCCATCGAAACCTTCAGCCATGATTTAGTTGGTAGTAATAGATCTTGAAGCAAACCCTATGTTTTGGGTCATTGTGACCACTTTCAATGACAAATGTAGCACATCTTGCAGTTCTGTATGACATAGGTTTCCATTTTGTCCCACTAGTAGTGTTTCCTAAGTTTCTCAAGAGTCGTGTCCTTGCTCAATCGTCCAAATGGCATAGTTGTCCTCGGTGTTCGATGGAGGGCCCCTCCATTGACATTGGGACATCGAGGCGCATCGATGTCCCATCGATGCCGATGGGAACCCAGCGCACACTCCAGTCTGACCAAAAGACCCAGCGGTCCCTCAGACACCAGTGGACCCTTGAATTTCCGGAAAATCCAAACGAAGACGAGTTCGACCCTCGGCCATTTTTTTGGAAAATATTTTTGGGTTACATAGTAACCTATTACAATCGGTTCATGGCCAAAAGATGCTTGAAGAAGATCGTGATTGGTGGATCAGTCGTTTTTCTGCCAGATCCACCAATGACGGCGCAAGAATCAGTCCGACTGTATGCCCCCCCACATCCGCGAACGCCTAGGTGAGGTCGGCCCAGACGAAAAAAATCACGGACATCGCCTAGAATTCCGGACAGACCCCGGATAGTACGGAATGAGCAGTCTGAAGCTAGGATAGAATAGTACGAACTGTACGTTTAGGCCCTCCAGTCGCTCCCCCTTGGCCTCGCCCTGTGCTGTTTCACAGAACTGGTCGTAACTCTTGAGACACGTGAACCCGGCTTCAAACAGGGTCAAAATGTAATTGAAAGAAAGGAAATTCAACCACCGTCATACAATAAGGTAAATAAATCAAATTATGCCTATAATTACGTCATGTTATTTTTTTATAAAATATGGAAACATTCAAGATTCATCCAAATTTCTCAAAGAATGTTTTGTTCAGTGAAGCTCATAACAAACGTGTGAAACTAGCATGTTCACAATACAAGAACAAGTTAACATCATTTAAATAAATTAATCATCAGATGAAACCATATTCATGAAAAAGAGAAGAAATACCTTTTGAGGTTCTTGTTCAATATGTTGGTGAATTGTTATACGTAATACTATACTTTCAAGCGCATTCATTCACTTTTTGGTTGGTTTTTTTTTTGCTTTTACATCCACAAAAGCGGGAAAAAAAACTAGCATAGCTTGATGTAATTTAGAAAGAATTCGCCTAAACCATACACAATGGGCAACAAAAAAAATAGTTTGAGCGAATGCGGGTGACAGTTTGGCGGTCCATTTACAACCAGTTTTTGTTTCCATGGATGAATTAAACTCTCATGGCAAACCTTCCATTATGTGGTCTAGATTGCGGGCAATCATTTAGCCTCTTAAGAGATACCAATATGAATACTTTTGCTTGGTTACTATGTAACCCTATGCACGCTTTGTGTGCAACACCTGCCTCTTGTTTGTCCATATCTTCATACAATTGTATGGTTCTCAAAATGTGTACTTGCCATGTGGCATAGTAGGCTTGAATCAGCCTATTGGGCATGCCATGTGGCATCTCAACATGGCAAAGCATATCAACATCCATGTTGTCCATAGGCTAGGAGATATGCTACGTACCAATCACCACCATGCGTTTTTCCAACCTGGCAACACGTCAACATGTATTCTGCTTTCATGGCTACATGCATTACCTCGTGACACTTCAATATCCTCCTCTTAGGATATCTTAGCCGTGGGTTGTACTACAGGATCGACGGTTTTGATCCATTCGATCAAAACCGTCGATCTAAGGGTCGTGTCAAACTGACCCCCTGTCGATTCGACCTGACCTCCGTCGCCGTCCCGGCGACGGTCGGTTCGAATGGAGAATGCAACAAAGAGGAGGCTGTCACACGCCTCCTCTCTCTTCAATGTCGGCCTCAACAGTTAGCCATCGTCGGCCAAATGTTGAGGCCGTCCAGCATGGGCTCTCAGGCAGGGAGCTCCGCCAATGTCTCCGCAGCATCAAGCCAGTTCAATGCGGCCAGGTGGAACCCACCAAAGAAGAAACCGCTCAGTGGTAATTTCCTCACCAAAGAGCTCAGCAAGCACACTGAGCCGTGTCCCACAGAAGCCAAGAATCCATGCTGGCGTTGCGGCTCATGCGAGAAGAAAGGCAGTGGGACATGTGACCGCATCCGCGATCACTTTGCAGCAATAACCCCAACGTCGGCAAGTGCCCGCATCCCCTGCCCCTGTGCCGAGATGTCCTCGATTTGGAGCGCTGACCGCCCCCTGCTGGCTGGCAGCCGGTCAACTTCAGTTTGTACAAGGGAGAGGGGAAGGAGTGGGGCACAAAGGACAAGGCAGTGCAGTGGATCAAACTCTGGGAGAAGCAACAGCAGGCGGAGCGGGCATTGGTGGGTGGCTTGACTCTGGAGCCAGAAAGTGACGAAGAAGCAACGAATGGTCAGCAACAGCAGAGTCAGCCGGCAACAACAAGGCTAGAGGGTGAGGTTCCCTTGTTTGATATCACCAAAGCGGCCTCCTTCTGGCCGCCAACCATGGTACAACACTCCGACCGGTCAAACAATGAACGCTGCCAGCTTAGCATTGTCAAGCTGATGACCATTGCTGCCCAACCCATCTCTTTCTGCCGTGAGGCTGTGCTCATGGAAGTTGTGAAAAATGCGAAGAAGACCACTGCTGCTTTTTGGCTGCCTGCTAGGTCCACCGTAGTGGATGTCCTGCTTCCCAAACTTGAAAAGGAACTGGAGGAGCTAGATGCTCCTCTGAGGCAGGGTTGGAGCACATACGGATGCAGTCTAGCTGTGGATGAGTGGTCTGACTGTCAGGTCAGACCGATCTATAATGCCATGGCTGTCAACGCCATGGCTTCTTTCCACCTCTTTTCCCGCGATGCAAGTGGACTGACCAGAGACGCAGACCATGTTGCAAGCATGATTGAGGCTGCAATTGACATTTTGGTGGAGGACAAGGTAGTTTCTGTCATCTACAACAACGCTTCTGTGAACAAGAAAGCTTTTTCTGATCTGAGGGTGAAGATTCCTCGAATTGTTTTCCAAGGATGCTGTGCTTACAACATCGACCTAATCATGAAGGATGTGGGCAAGTATGCTTTGGGGTCAAGTGTGATTGGGCGGTGTGAGAAGATTGTGGCCTTTCTCAGGAACAATGCTCAATGCTATGCCCCGGACGTGGCTGAAGGAGAGGACGTGAGGGAAGGTGTTGAAAGTACGCTGGGACACCTGCTTTGCCTCGGTCTTCTCCATGGTGGAGAGACTGCTGGAGCTACGGGATTAGCTCAAGAAATTCGTGGGTTTGGATGTTTGGTTCTCACAGGGATGCTTCATTTCAGTGAAGGAAGTGGGAGGTGAGACATATCATCATGAGAAGGATCTTCTGGCTGTAGA
Source organism: Penium margaritaceum (assembly GCA_023375785.1). Classification (NCBI taxonomy): domain Eukaryota; kingdom Viridiplantae; phylum Streptophyta; class Zygnematophyceae; order Desmidiales; family Peniaceae; genus Penium; species Penium margaritaceum. The sequence continues at coordinate 143,076 of SZWC01003773.1, forward strand.
TGCGTCAACTGAAGGAGCTACTACAGCCACTGACTGTTGTACTCAGGGTTGCTAACAAGCCTGGTGGGGGTGCTGGTGAGATCTATGAGGGGTTGTTGGATTGTGCTGAGCAGCTGAAGTCACTGTCTGTGAAAAAGGGCACGAAGTCGAGAAGGGTGGCGGAGGGTCATGTGAACTTTGTGCTGGGCAGGTTGGAGACCCGTTGGTCTAGGGAAATGTCCTGTCCCTTGTATGCTGCAGCTCGCCGGCTAAACACGGAGCATTTTGGTAATGACCTCTCTAAGGATAGCAACACCTTGGCGGCTTGGCAGGTGGTGGTTGAGGCCTTGGTTCCGGATGACAAGCAGGACTAGGTGATGAAAGAAATAGGGGCTTTCCAGAAGGCGCAGACGATGGTGGTGAGTGACCCTATGGTCACTCCTCGGAGGAATACACAGGCGATCGCTGCAATTGCCAAGGTGCAGTGTGGTACAATGTCTGTGGTGGAGTGGCATATCAGTTACACGTGCCACCTACCTGTGCTGAGGGATCTTGCGCTGAAGGCGTTGTCACAGCCATGCTCATCATCTGAATGCGAACGTGTCTTTTCCACGCACGAGCTCATCCATACCGCCAGGAGCAACATGTTGAAAGTGGAGATAGTGGAGCTACTGGTACGGTGCAACGTGCGACAGCGGAAGCAGTATGGGTGCATTGGGAGAAAGGTAACAGGGGGCCTTGCGGCAGCAGCAGTAGCGGTAGAAGTAGAAGCATCAGCAGAGGCAGAAGAAGGAGAAGCAGGTGGAAGTAAGGATGATGGTGACATCGTGGAAGAAGAGGAGTTTCTCAGTGAGCTGGAGGAAGACATGGAGAGTGATAACGAGGAGGGCAAAGATGAGGAGGAAGTGGCAGCAGAGGTAGAAGATGATGTTGTGGAAGTGATGGTGTCGGTTCGTGTCATGACTGACATGCCAGGACTTCCACATGCACGGCCTGTCCGTGTCCGTGAACAAGAGAAGCCAGCAGCTAGGAATGCTCCTGGGGAACAAGGGATGGGCAATGAGTAGGATCAGGGTGAGGGAGAGGAGAACCTGGATAAGGGTGCTGAAAGTGAGCAAGGTGAGGGAGGAGAGAAGGAGGCTAATGCAGTAGACAAGGGAGATGAGCGAGCAGGAGAAAGGGGTGAAGGCGGACAGGAAGGAGGGGAGGGTCAGGAGGGTGATGCAGCTGCCGGTGTTGCTGGTGAAACACCAGGATCAGGTGCAGCTGTGATGGATGTTGCAGCATCACCAACACGCAGAGGGGCATCCACTGGAGCATCCAGGATTGGCCCTGCCAGTACTGCTGCAGGAAGAGGAAACGCACCAACTGCAGCAGCTAAAGCAGCAGCAGTCAAATACTCCGCCGCAGCAGCACTTGCTACAGGAAGCAAGGCTGCAAAGCGCAAGCAGGCTACAAAGAAGTAGAAGTTGTAGCAGCAACTAATAGTGCATGACATGTTCTCTGCAAAATGACCATGATGTTTTCGAATGCCAAGTAATACATTGTCTTCATTTTCCCTCCCTGCTCCCTTCCACTATAGTGATGGAATGTTTGGCCCTCTCTGTTTTGTCTAATATAGTACAAGCTAAGTAGAAAATGTGAGTTATTTATGGTTATAGATGTCTGGTGGCTGAGCAATCCAATGCAAGCAACAAAAGTTCATTGATAATGGTGCAATGACAGCTCAGTGCAATGCTATGCAAGCTGTCTTAAGGTGTGTTCTGTGAAGAGGCAGGTAGCATTGCAAGTTATGACTAAGGGAGGAAAGTATGGCATGCTTAATGTGACAGAAGATAACATAATGGCATACAAAAAGAGGTGGAACACATGGGCCAAAACTGTTTTCTCTGAAAGTGTGCCTATTTACTTCCCTTTTTTTTTGGTGTTCATGACCACTGCTGTCTAGGCTTTTGTGGCCATATTAGGCTCTTACATGTGCAGTCACCTCGATGTCCCTGGACACAGGTCCATCGATGTACCAATGGGCATCGATGGGTGTCGATGTCCGATGGCCCAAGGTCATCACTGCCAAATGGACAGATGTCATTATACTCCTCTAATAACAGACAAGTGAGCTGGCTCAAAGTAAGAATGACTTGACAAGTGCATTGCCGTCGCTAGTATGGAGCACCAAATGAGATCTTGGTTTATCTGTACACAATGAATTCAAGTGAATATTCATTCAATGTATGGGTCTTGCTTGATCTATGAAGAATTGAACTCTGTCACATGTTATGATCATTGACTTAAAGCATTTGCTGGATTTGTTTATCATGACCAATGCTCGATGTCATAGTCAAACATGGACTCCAGGAATTCCATTCATGGAGCCTATGTCCATCCTCCCTGTCCTTCCATACACTGCCTCTCCATCTGCCTTGCATCCCATCCCACTTGCCCCCTCTCCCCTTGCTCTGCCTCCCGCGCCTCCCTCTCTTACTCCACCTCCCTTTCCCCCCTTCCGCCATGACAGTGGTGTTGAACAAGGGAGGTGCTAGGGGTTGGAGATCGAGAGTGGAAACATAGAACTGGATTGAGAAGAATATGTGACACAACCAAGCGGTCATCCTAAGAAGATCTAGATGCTCATGATGGTGTTGAAACCACCGATGTCTCCTCTCACAGAGGAGTCTGACTTGGACTCTTTGTTTTTCCTTGAAGCAGAATGCCGGCGCTTGTCTGAACGACCAAGCTCGCCAAAAACTGCACCGGTGCACCAAACCTTCTACTGTGACATGGAAAACTAGGAACAGACCACATCTCCTACACAAATGCCGGTCTCACTGTATGTGTTTTTCTACAATGTTTAACATGACAACGTAAGCAAGCCCGGCTCCCACACATGGTGGGTCTCACCGATGAGAACGAGACTGAAGAATTCTAGTACCAGTCATGAAAAAAAGAGTGATCCACACAAAGAGACCACTAGAACTTGGATCCCATCCATAGGTGAGTCCTTCCGTCTAGAGTTGGATAGTGACGCAGAGCACGTAAGTGAAATGCATTGAACATGATCACGGAAGGTGGTGTAAACTGGAGTCATTGTGGACCACGTGCCTACCACATGAGTGTGGCATGAAGATGAGTCGAGGGTGGGAGGAGGGTTGAAATGAAGAGACGATATGAGGAAGAGGGGCGAGTTCAAGGGAGGAGCACTGCTGAAGGAAAACAAAGTGCAAAGGCAGTATGAAAGACACTTGGAATGGAGGCGAGAGAGAGGGTGGGGACGTGTGATTCCGTGAGACCATATGTGGCAGTAAGGGAAGGAAAACAAGGGATGAGGTCGAGGAGCTGGAGATGAAGGGCGGTGAGTTTGGAAGAAGGCACAAAGGAGTCTCGAGCGCATGAGATCGTGGAGAGGGCCGACTGTGAAGAGGACAGAGTAGGCAATGAAGGAAGGTCAAGGGATCGGCGTTGCTGTTGACGAAACCGCTTGCGGGCGCGAGTGGACAATTGTGGAGGAGGAAGGACAAGAGGATGTGGAAGAGGAGGAGGGAGGGAAAGCAAGGAGAGAGGAGGGTCAGAAGTGGGGGTGGAAGGAGAGAACGGGGGTGATGTGGGAGAGGAGAGGGAGGAAAACGTCCACTGAGAGGGGGAGGGGGGGGGGGGCAAATGATCGACGGGTGGAAGTGTTGGGTGTGGAAATGGTGGTGGGGGAGGAGGGGGATGAAGGGGAGGTTGAGGGAAAAGGAGAGGATGGGAGGGCAGGACAAGAGGTGTCGATGGACAGAGGAAGAAGTGGGAGGATGACGGAGGAAAGGAGGGAAAGAGTGGACTTAGTTGGAGTCGACTGGGAGGAGGTGGAGGGGCAAGGGAGGCACGGGGATGGGAGAGGCATGCTACCCGAGGTGGGGGAATCGGGTAAGGAGAGAGTGGTGGAGGAGACACTAGATGAAGAGTGCATGGAGGCTTGAGAATGAGGAGAGCGGAGCATAGGTGGAGGGGGAGGGATGACAGCGAGGGAGCGAAGGAGAAGGTTAGCAGCATTGGGGGAGAAAGCACACGCACAGGGAGGTACGGATGTCAAAAGGATCACATCCGTGAGAACACGAACTGCATGGAGTAATGTGACGGGGTATCCGGTAGCATGAACAACAGTGAGGCTCGTGACTTGGGCGGCAAAGGCGGGAAGGCGTGGGAGGAGATAGTGAGGTGACAATGACACAGGGAAAGCATGGCGAAGGTCACGAGGCACTTATAAGGGAGGGTGACATGGACAACCTTGCCAGGCATGCCCAGGAACAGTATAACAGAAGCAAAGGAGAGGAGAGGCATGAAGAGACGCAGACAGGCGTGGAGTACGAGCGCATGGACGAAGAGGGGGAGGGATGCAAAGCGATTCAGGGAGGACTACGATGGACGAGGGAAGAAAGGGACATTCCAATGGGAGACATCGCGGGATCGAACTTGGAAGGAGGGCCGGCATCGATAGGAGAGGGGGGAGTGGGGAGGGGCAACACGGTAACATGACAACACGCGAGAGTAAAAAGGAGATAGAGAGAGAGAGAAAGAGAGAGATAGAGAGAGAGAGAGAGAGAGAGAGAGAGAGGGAGAGGGAGAGGGGTAGAGAGAGAAAGGGAGAGATAGTGAGAGAGAGAGAGAGAGAGAGAGAGAGAGAGAGAGAGAGAGAGAGAGAGAGAGAGTGGAGACGATGGCTCCCACACAAGGATCGGTCTTACCACGTCACACTAATCTACTCCTAGAGTGAAATTGAGGAAGCAAGCAAGTCAAAACAAGAGTTCTAGACAACCATGGAAGACAAAACTTGATAACATCGACACAAAGCAAGTGGCTCCCACAAAATGATGGGTCTCGTTGCTACAGATTGTAAGAAGGACCTAAGCAATGTGAGCGAAGTATTGCGGAAGTACCACAACCAAAGAGGGATGGGGATGACGAAGAGAATGGTAGGAGGTGATGGTTGGATTCAAGGATGATGTTGACAAAAGTAATGACAATGATGGGGAAGACGGTGACGGGGACGACAAGGGCAAAGTGGATGACGTGGATGTGGGAGCTGACGATGAAAACGATGGGTATGAGTGTCAATGAGCCGGATAGCAACAGTCTAGAAAATGGGTCCCGACATGGGAGGCCGCCAACCGCTCTTGGTATTGCAACCAAGATAACATATCACCCTCGAACGAGGGATCCACACTTTAGGTTCGTTTGGTTTGCAACCTCACAAAGTCCGCATGTTGGTCTTTAGTGTCTACCTTTGGTTGGACACTCTATGAGGAGTCTCAAAGGCAAGAACTGTAAATGGATGCATGCAAGGTACATGCTTACAGAGCTTTGCTAAAGCTTCTGCTTGTAGTGGCTCCACAGGATCCAACCTCAACCTACAGTCCTATTTGGAGCGTCCTTAGACCGCCAAGTATCATCCTCAAGGTAGGTTCTAGTAAGCTTCTTAGAAGCTTCCTGTCCAAGTTTTGGCCACGAAGAAAATTGCGCCCATTGCGGGGTTTGAACCCGCGACCTTTTGTTTGAGACTCCGGCGCCTATTCAACCAAGCCAAAAAGGTATGGTTCCTATGATGAGCCACAGGGGACATACCCATTATGGGCAGTGCATTCCTGGCCCATCTCAGAACAGACCAAGGGGACATACTCCATAGAGAAGTGCATGCCTTGTCTGTATGTGTAGCTAGCCAGCTAGGCAGTGCACAAAGTGCATACTATTTCAACAAATCTCTCCCTTGAACCTCTGTCCATTTGTCCCTTGCTCGGCTCCATCAATGCCTTGGGGCTCACCCTTCCTCTGCCGCACTCCTCATGCTGAATCCACGAATGCCTGCATAGTACAAGTCGCTCTCCAGCAGCTTGGTCATGCAGTCAGCAAGCATGCTCTTTGTTCTGCAGTGCTGCAAGTCCACCACGTTCTTCATGACCAGGTCACGTGAGTAGTGGTAACATATGTCAATGTGCTTCGTTTGCCGGGAGATGATCTCGTCTTCAGCCATCGAGATGGCGCTCATGTTGTCCACGTGTACAACCGTGGCGTCCTTCTATGGCACTGTCATTTCGCCAAGGAGGCTGCGCAGCCATTGAGTCTCCTTGCACACCTCAGACAGAGCAACGTACGTATGATCGTGAAGATACAGATTGAGCACCTCCCAAGATATCTCTTGGTACACCAAGAACGCTATGTCCAGACCCTCGCCGACTGTTTCTCCTCCATTTGTGACCTCTCCCGCCCCCTCCTCGTAGATCCTCTCTCATGCCACCAGGCACCCAGCTCACCCAAAGTGTGGCTCACAACATGGAGTCGGGTGTGCTGGAGTTTGTTGTCACCTTCTAGTCCATCATTGATGCATACCCAGCTCGTACCACCCATCTGGACATTGCCTGTGTGGTGATTGTACTCGCCTAGTACGTCGTGAGCCTCGCACGGCTCACCTCCGTGCAACCTCATACATCCTGTGTTACATCCTTGGCTCTGCCTATGTCTGCCTCATCTTCCCGGCAAGGCCTGGCACACCGCTCCTTGAGGGTTACGCTGACAGTGACTATGACCGCGATTTGGACGCTTGTAGCCGCAGTTGCTTCCTCTTTTTCTTTGGGGTTGCCGTCATTTCCTGGCACAATGGGAGGCAAGGATGTATAGCTTGCAGTACTCAGGGAGGCTAAGTACATGTCCTTGGATGGTTCTACCGCCAAGGCGGTGTGGCTCTCCCATCCTCTTGGCAAGCATTGCCTCCCCATTCGATCCGTGCCAATCCATAGAGATAGTGAGAGTGGATTGGTCATTGTCAGGTATGCCGGTGCTCTTCATCGTCACACCAAGCACATCGACGTCGAGCACCACTACATGCGTAACACTGTTTTTACGGGGGATATCTCCCTTTGGTTCATCCCTGTGGAGCACGAGCTCACTGACTTCCTCACAAAGGCTCTTCAATAGCCTGCCTTCGCATTGAGTATCACTGTCTTTGGTCTTTGTACCCTTCTCCCACTGGACTGTCGGTCTTCTTTTCTCCCACATTGCTACTTTCTGTGTTTCCCTTGCTTGTATCGTGTGGTCCTCTACTTGATGACCGCCTGTTTGTTGCATCTTTGTCCCCTGCCGTGCCATGGGTTTTCCCTCCCTGTGTCCATCTTTTGCATGTTCTTCTACACTCGTCGCTCTTCACCGCTGGCCCGTTGTCTCCCATCAGTTTCTGTCCATGCGCCTGTCATGTCTCTCTTCTTCCCATCCCCCTCACTTGTATCCTCTTTGTCTTTCTTTCGCCATGTGTTTCTGAGAGTTGGGGTGCAGGGCCTTGAGTCTCTCCTGCGGAGCCCCTTTTCTTGCCAGTCTTCTAGACGGCTTCGCTTTTCCTGTGGGATTCCCTGGCTGGGTGCTTCTGGATTGCTACTTATGGATGGGTGTTCTTTGAGGGATGCTTTGTTTGTGTGCTTTTGGTGGGGTGCTCCTGGATGGGTGATTCTGAATGGGTGCTTCTAGATGGGTGCTACCTCGATCCCCTACTCTCAGCTTACCAGAGCCCTCGCCCCTCACAGCTGTCGAGAGAACGACCCTCCCCCCCCCCCCT
>SZWC01003773.1:152293-162321 GCA_023375785.1 Penium margaritaceum
GTGTGTGTGTGTGTGTGTGTGTGTGTGTGTGTGTATGTGTGTGTGTGTGTGTGTGTGTGTGTGTGTGTGTGTGTGTGTGTGTGTGTGTGTGTGTGTGTGTGTGTGTGTGTGTATGTTTGTGTGGCTAAGACCACCATTGAGGTGATATGTGGGTGAAAAAATCGTAAAAGGGACACCTAACATGTCCAGAAATCCCAGCTTTGGATGATGTCAGCCTAGCCGGCCAGCAATTCATTCCAATCTGCTACAACAAGGCATCTAAATGTTAAATAAGCCATTGAAAAAAAAAGGTATTTTTAACATACAATCAGAAAAACAAAAATGTGCTATCAAGGTTGATAATCCAGCACAAGTGGGGGAGATTTTGGACGTGACCATGTACTTGCGCCTCATTTTTTTGTTGATGTGCTTGGCCACTACCACACGACGTGACATTGCTTTTGCCATCAATCTCCTTGCACATTTTTTGTCGTTTCCTCGGGTGAGAGCCCTTCATGCGGCTGTGTAAGTGGTGCGGCACATCGTTGCCACACCGTACCTTGGACTCTTATGTCAACGGCGGTGTTTTGTTGTAGTTGATGGATACATAGATAGTGACTGGACGTGGAGCTCTGATGGGCATAGTCGGACACGCTACATGTTTTTTCAGGGTGGCATCGTTGTGTCGTGGTGTAGTGGCAAGCAGGGGGGTATTATACTTATCTCATCATAGGCTGAGTAAGTTGCACTGGGGTTTAGGGATGCTGAGGCGGTGTGGCTGCAACTTGTGTTTTGTAAATTGTGTCACTTTGTGCCTTGCATTGTTTTGCACTGTGACAAGCAAGGCACTCTTGCAATTTCAGAGTACTCTGGTATGTTTTCTGCACGCGCAAAGCACATTGCTATTCAGCATCACTTTGTGCATGATCTTGTGCAGCGACAAGTGATCTCCGTCATCTGGGTTGGCACACACATGCAGCGGGATGGCCAAGGCACTGGCAGGCGGAAAGTTCATGGTGGCCATTCATTCTTTCAGGCTTCGCGCCTTTTGTGAGAGTGGCTGAGAGTGGGATGTATGAGTATAGACTGTTGAGCATCTCGTTACGCACATGTGTCTGATCTCCACATTTATGGACATGCGTACTATCGGTTCATGGGAGAGTGTTGTGATGTGAGTTGTCTCCGCCTGTATGTACAACTTACTGTGACCACTTGACCATGCCCATGCCTGTGCAGATCTTTGGTACAGACTCAGCTCTTGTCGGAGCACCGACGGGTAGTGGCTCCACCCACCAGCCGCTGTTTGACAGCTGCAACGACATCCTGAGTACTTGCTGGGATGCTCTATGTTTGTTTTGTAGATGCTAGAATTTTCTTGGTGGACTGGCTCTTGAACCCGATTTGCATGCTTTGCATTGTGTGTCGACTGATCGATGCCGGACCTGTGTATGTGACCATTTCTAGTGTCTGGCTAAATATTTTGTATCTATAGGTTCAGACAGTGTTATGTTTGCCTGATTGTGCACAGAGGTGGCCAAAGCAATGAATTTGGACCAGTTTTAGGACAAACTGACACTGCTGCGTGCTTCATTCGCGGTGCGCCGCAGCAGGTATTTATGCCATGTGCTTGTCATTTTTCATTTCTCTCTAAACATTGAAGTGTTGCGCTGATTAGACTCTATTCGCCTCACCTAGCCCAACCCTTGGTGATTCCTCACCTGCCCTCTGTGTTAGTGTGATCGCTGACTGGACATTGTTGCCCCGTCAATAACAGCAGTACTAGGAAGCTTCCAGGTAGCTTCTCATGAATAGGTCTTGATAAGGCAGAGCCTCAAAGAAGAGGGCGTCTCTAGACTTGACAATGTGGTTGTGAGCCCTTCGACTTCAGGGAAACACAAAGAAAGGCACACATGCGACCTTAGGACGTAGCATGAGTCGAAGGTCTCATCTCGGGGTCGCATATGTCCTTTTGGTCTTAGGGGTATGAGACATAGGCCAGGAAGTCCTCATGCCAGCAAGTAAAAGGTTGACGTTATGAATGAAATACAGATCGTACAATGTGACATGGTTTGGCAAGCAATTGTGCGATAGACGGTTCCAAACCCACATCATACAGTTGAAGCTTGCAAAGGCAAAGGAACTAGGGACACTTTTTGTTACTGAAAAATGCACACGGCAGAGTTAGCGCCAGAACTGCAGCTGGAAGGAAGCAATGACTGATTAGGAATGAAGAAAGAGCAACTAACTGAGACTCCTCTCAGTTTTAGCCTCACCTCAGCTCTGTGAGGCTTGTGGATCAGAAAACCAGCCAACCAGGAAAATCCTAGTTTTATCCTGTCTGGCAGATTTTTCCTGTGTGAGCCCTGCCAGACACCCGACGGCCCCAAACCCAGGCGTCGCCCGTTTTGCCTGAAAATTGGACAATACCAAAATAACCATGCTGCAAACGCATTCGTGCAGTCAAAATCAGCAAAACAACAGCTGCGTAGAGTTCCGGCTGCCCGAACCCGGGCACCGGCTGCGTTGTTCCAGAGAGCTATCTATGACTACGGAAGACGTGACAGCCAAGGGTTATTGCTGATGGAGCTGGCCGTGTGAGGGTGTTGTGTCACAAGTGCAAGGAGGAGGAAAACCACGAGCTCGACTTCACGGCGACACATCCACTCCACTGAACAGTGTCCCTTCGGCATCAGCATCCATCCAGTCGTCTACACGAGCATGAACACCAGCCGAGATCAGAGTAAAAGTCAATGAGGCTATGCAGAGGCAAAACGACAAAAAATACTGTACCCAATTCCTGATCACTTGAGTTTAAGGGTCACACATTTAGATCTCAGCAGAACGCATTGCTACATTAAGACTCTAATGTGAAGCTTTGAATTCTTCAACCTCGGAATGAGGGTCAGATTTGATGTCTATCCCCCTTGGTTTTTTCTCTTTTTTCTTCTTCCAGTTTGTCATCCAAGCAACGAAGCTTGCATGGTTGTCAAGTCTTGGCCAGCCATTGTCTAATTATTGTTATGGTTACACATGGCTACCTTGTTTTCCATAGTTGCTTGGATCTAAAGGCCTCCATGCATGCTTCTATACATAACCCCAATTGTGTTGTTTGTTTAGCTAAACTCACTCTTGCCCAATTTCAAGCGTGTCTTTGCGATCTCTTCGCTATCTGAAGCACTGCCTACCAAGTCATGTCCCTCACCTTGCATCCTCTCATGTTGTTTGTTGCCAGGGGAATTATTTCATTTCTCACCTCTTGGTGCTTTTGGGTGAGGAGCAAAAAGAAAACGTACACCGACACGAGGAAACAAAGAGTGGATGGAGGTAGTGGTAAGGAGGGGGGTGTAAATGCCATATGCGAACACCTTTGAGATATGCCTCTCACATTGCGGGTTGTGGAAGGAGAGCACACAGGCGGGGGTGCCTCTTGTCTTCGACTAGTGAGTCAAGCCCATTACATCTCATGTCAGGCTGTCCCAACTACAATGGTAGGACACGGAAAGAGAGGAAGGGATGTTGGTTTATGTGGCTTCCACCTGTCACGAGCGAAGGAGATGGATTACCCATGTACCCCACATTGGCGGTACAGGGTAGAGGAGAGCATGACAACACGATGGGCCTCCGGAGTGTCCTGAGATGTCTCAAGCACTTGCGATAGTGCCGGCGAAACATGACCGATGCGTTCCGGCAGCCTAGTTGGTTTGTCGGGAGCTAGGAGACTTTTCTCGGTGGGTCGAGATCCGCACACTTGATTGATTGAACCGGTGTGACGAGGAGACCCGATGGTACTAGTGTTGCTTCCAAGACTCAGAAAGCATGTTGTGCTGACTAGACGTTGATTCTGTGTGTTTCAGACATTGCTCGTTCTACCTCGGTGGTTGAGACTCAGACACTTGGTGGTCGGTGCCAATGCCCCGGGAGACCCAGCACTCATTGGTAATCAAACGTGTATAGCTTGCATGTGGCTGAGACCCAGACGTCCGGTAACGTGTCCCGATGTCTTGGGAGGCCTAAACATGCATAACATGGCTAGCCGGTAACTCCTGTGTGTCACCGTAGAGTCTGGATGTGTATGGAGTATATTTCATGTTTTCTTGTTGGTCAAGACCCGAGCACACAGTTGACTGTTCCGGTGCCTCGAGAGACCTTCGTTGTGTGGCTTCATGCTTTGTGACATGTGTATTCCATTGCATGCCTTTTGGCGCGACGGAGATGACAGGTTCTAGTGGGCTTGCCGCCAATTCCGAGTACATTAGCTCTCCCTAGGGCTCATTGTAATTTCTCCTTGTTCTTAATGTGTTTCAGACTTAGCCAGATTTGGCCTTCATTGTTTGTCCCTCACACCTAGAGCTCATGACGGTTCTGCATGGGCCTGCATGCCTTAATGAATTTCAATTTGGTATCAGAGCATAGGGGGGTGTGTGAGCAGCAGATGCAGCAGAAGCATAACGGGCGGGACGCAAAGAGAATGCGCCACATGGCACTACATCAACAGTAGTGTGAGGGAGCACTAAGTGACTACATGTAAGCACCACAAGGATAGTGAGTAGCACACAACAACAACAGTGGCAGTGGTAGCAGTATCAGTGGTGAGAGTAGCATTAGCACTAGTAGCAATAATAGCAACAGCAGTAGTAGCAACAACAGCAGCAACGACAGTAGCAATAGTAGCAGCAGCTACAGACATAACAACAATAGGAGTAGAAATAGCAGCAACAATAGTGGCCGCGGCAGCAATAGTAACGGTTGGAGTGGTAGCAACAGCAGTAGAAATAGCAGCAATAGTAGCAGCACCAACAACAAAAGAAGGAGTAGTAGCACCAGACGTAGCAGCATCAGGAGCAACAATCGTGGCAACTGCTACATAGAACAACAGCAGTGGTAGCAGCAACAACAACAAGAGCAACCGTAGCAGTTGCAGCCGTTACCACAGATGCTACTTCCGAAGGGGTCTTGCAGCCCCTCCTCCGGTCCCTCGTCAGTCCCATTAGAGAGACGTACCCTTGGGGCCCGACAGAGCCCCCCCTCTGAGGGTCCCCTCAGAGGGGCCTTGTCGAGCCCTCATTGAGAAATGCCCTCGGAGGGACCCTATCGGCCGACCGATGGAGGGGCGGGTTCAAAGGGGTGGACATAACCCCTCTCGAGATGATTTTGCCAACGTGGTAGCACGCATCTAGTGCGTTCGCCTACTACTACTTTGGTGATGGACATCACCGTTGGCGTCGATGCTGGACACTCCCTTGAGGCTGGCATCCGCCTTGGCTTCGGTCCCGTGAGAGTACACGTCCTCCACAGCATGAGGATTTGCCGGCATTGGCTGGTCCACTAACCGGACCTCTGGCGATCATGCTCGTTGAGATCACGGCCTGAAGCGGATGATGAAGCAGCTATGTAGCCTTGTCATTATCAAGCGTGCTGCTTCCATGAGTCCGTCGACCACTTCCTTGCCTTCCTCCATATCTTCTTCTTCTGCATCACCTCACGATGCTTCTTCATCTTCACCCTCCGATGCATCCTAAGCGGCTACCATTCTATCGACATTTCATTCTATTGCTACGATCCCTCTAGATGATTCATCTTTCGGTGGTTGGTCTCGAGCGCTGCGTCGTCATCGTCGCATGGCCCATTGTGCTCCAGAGAGCTCAGATAGATTGTCTGCTCCCAGGGCTCCCGTTGCTTATCCTGTCGAGGGACATAATGGTTGTCCGGGAAAGCCAATCACATTGATATTGACAGGGTTAGCGCCTTTACTTGTGAGCAGCATCGCGGATTCACCTCATGCAGACACGGATGCCACGGTATTAACACATGACGTGAAGTTAGATCCAGAAATGGCGATGATGGTGGAGACATGTGCGTCATTGAGGTTTACATCCACGTCGGGAAAGAAGCCATATGTTCTACAGTAGTAGATTGTATCAGGAGCGGTGCAGGCCCCACAACCCTGGATGGTACTACTCGTGGCTCCAACTAGTGGGGGCCCGGTGGTGGCACAGGAGCCCCGTACGTCCCAGGATGCCTCTTGCAGATTTTTGGGGTAGTTGGTGGAGCACGCTGGGGCAAGAGCCGGATGTTCCGCAGTAGTAGATTGTATTGAGAGCGGTGCAGCCCCCGTGACCCTGGGTGGTGCCACTCTCGGCTCAGATCGGTGGCGGCCCGGTGCTGGCAGAGGAGCCCCGTACGGCCCAGAATGCCTCTTACGGACTTCCGGGGGAGCTCGTGCAGCATGCTCAGACCAGCCCGGCAACGGTCGTAGTGCATGCTCAACCTTGACATCGGTGCTACCCAAGGACCAGCTTCAGCATCAAGAGTCGCCCATGTTCCTAGATTCTTTGGGTTCCCGTACACAAAGAGGAACAGTGATATGCATGACGTATTCTGTTGATGATCCTCACTCCATCATCGAGCGGGTGACAATGACCGGTCTTCCTGGTGAGACGATGAATGAGCGCCAGTTGTGCTTTCTAGTTGCCTTGACTGACATTGGATCAGTTGTGGAGCCAAAGTCCACATAATTGTATTCACTACACCGGCAGGTGAAGACAGTGCAGTAGATCAGACCAAGCGTATGGAGTCAACTAGTCAACACCACCTCCGTTGTGCCCTCGCATGTTCATTCGTTGGTGACCATACTGATCCCATCGACGATGAGTGTGGCACTACCTGCACAGAGGACATTTCCACATGCTCCGTAGACTATGACGACTCTACCTTCTCCTTCTCTCTCGGCATGCGACCGCTTATCCCTCCTCCTTTGACGGATACGAGCTGCAGTTGGGATGCGACACCTTCAGCCACATCCGATTGTCCAGCATCTCAGCACGTTGCGAGTTTGGTTTATGCGGCCTCGCGTAAAGGAGTCCGCGCATTGCTCGAGCTGCTGTCAACACCTGAGCATGCTCCGTAATCTACTACTGACTGTGGTAGTAGGGCCAAACGCCCTCTGAAGTGGCCCTGACCTAGAAAAGTGTTTCCCAGTAGTCAAAGCCGTCCTCGCTGACATATCGTGGGGGCGGTGTCTTAAAGTCCTTAGGTTACCGCTCCGTAGGGACAACAAGCACAGGCTGGGAAAGACGAGGGATGGGGAAGACACCGGGACGAGGAAGTTTACAGAGGTAGGGTTCATGCGAGGATCGGATCTCTGGGAACAGGGAACCGAAACGCGTCTGCAGCTGAGGGAGACACTCCTGAAGCTAACGAATCTCCCTCTCGGGAGTGTCATCCTCCAAGCTTGGCATGCCAGGGTCCTCCTCCAATGATCAAGAATTGGCAGATCCTGTCCTGCCCCTCTCCTCAGTGTGGATGCTCACTATTGTGCAGGTGTGACACTGCCGACCCCCTCGGAAGTCAGTTGTGGGGCCGTGGACTGAGTCCGAAGAAGATCCGTGAGCGTGCGGATGGCATCGGTCTGTTGCTGCTGTAGGCAACGTATCTCATCCTGCTGACTCCGCAGGTCCTCAATAGCCTGCGAGCGTGGGCTCAGAACCCATGAGGAGGAGGAGGGATGAGGTGGTCCTTTGTCCTTGTCACCGGTCGGAGCCATGTCAGCGCTCAGTATTGGGCCAAACGTAAAGAAATGCTACGAACAAGAAACCGACAGCGTTTATCGAGGAGTTGAAACGTTCAGAGGAATTGACGTTTTGACCCCAAAATTGCTCACCTTAGTACAGCTGATGATGACAAAAAACGCCATGGTTTTTTCTTCCAGCGTATCTTACGCCAACAATTTTTTTTATCAATGCGAGTCACGCGAACTCCTCGATGAAAAGGGGGGTGGGAGACCTTGTCACCCCCTTGCGTGGCTACGCAGCTATGCAGCTACGCAGCTACGCAGCTACGCAGAATCTACGCAACTGCGTAGAAACTACGTGGCTGTGGAGTACTTCTGCGCCGTACTGCTGTGCAACACTACTGTGCAGCACAACAGCCGTGGGTACTGCCACGCGGTACTGCTGCCGCTGTGGCCACTGCTGCTGCTGCCGCTCCTGTAATGCTACTTCTGTTGATGCATGCTGCTGCTGCTGTCGCCGCGCTGCTCCTGCTGCCCGCGGCTGCTACTGCTCGCTGTCGCTGATGCTGCTAGCTGCCGCTGCCGCTGCCGCTGCTACTTCAGCTGCACGTTGCTGCTGCTCGCAACCCTTACCTCGCACTGCGAGCTGCTTCCTTTTTTGTTTTGTTGTGTAGAGATTTGCAGCCAGATAGAGCTGTAGCTGCCAACCAATTTTGGTTGCTGAAGCTAGTAAAAATGATGCAGCTCACCCGATGAGGTGGTGCGAACTACGTGATGTTGTCGTTGAAAAACGATTGCAAAAAGTCCGAGGATACGGCGGCGGTGGTATCTCTCACTGCTGCTGGCGGTGTTGCGTCTCTGCGGCGCAGCTCAGCGAGAGAGGTCTCGCTGCTCTGATACCATGAGAAGATGCGTGGAAGCTTCCTAGCAATATTGCCACTGACTAGGCGTCAGTGCCTGGTCTGACGGTGACGACAGTCACAAGTCGTGCACACACCGGCAAGGGTCTGGCTAGGCGACAGAAGGCAAAGTGTCAGAATGCTTCTATAGCATTTGCAGAGAGAAATGACAAATGAAAGGTCAATGGCATAAGTACTTGCTGCGGCGCACGGCGGGTGTCGCACGCGAAACTCCAAGATCTGTCCTAAAACCGGCCCAAAACCACTGTTTTGGCCGTAAGTCAGCGTAGACAAGTGAGAACGCTACGCCATTTGAATGTACACGCGCAGAATCTCAAGCCGGGCGCTACGACTGGTCACATGCATGCATCCGGCAACAAACAGTGGACACACAATGCAAAACATGCAAATCGGGCCCACAGCCAGTCCACCGATTTGTATCGTACAAGCTGTAGAAAAACTGCAGAAGGTCACAGACAACATCGAGGACTCAAGGGCGACCGCCGATCAGCTCCGAACAGGTAGTCCACCACCAGACGACGCCCCGGTGCCACCTGGTGAGAGACAGCTCCTAGCACTGCTGTTGCTAGCGTGGCAACGCAAGCCAGCTAGCTAACTCACTAGCACACACAGGTGGAGGTGAGAACAGCAAGGGGTTGGCTAGGGACACAAACACAAGTGTCAGAATGCCGCAAATATTTGAAATGTGCAGAGAGAAATGACAACTGAGGTCTGGCCAACCTATATAGTGCCATGGACCTAGTGGATGCACACACACGCACGGCGCACAACGGCGCTATTTTTCTAGCAGGACAAAACAATGGCAAAAACACAGTTTTGGTCACAATTCCCTGCAGACATGTCAGAACGACGAGCCGTTTGAACCAGAACGGCCACGTCGACGAGATCTACATCCTCATAGGCTGCACGCCTACGTGCTCTGACACAGCACGAGTCTACAAAATACGGAAGTCTTCTGGGCGCCCGTCGCCACCGGCTGCCAACCTGCTGCCGCCGTCGCCTGTCTCAGGGATCTGCACGTGGATGGACATGAGCCGAGGGGTCACCGTAAGCTGTGTACGGCACACACAACAACACTCCCCCATGACCGGAGGGCGAGACACGTCCATGCACATGCAGACACTGACTCTGTACAGAGCAGGAAACGCACAGCTGCTGCAAGCGGTAGGCACAGCACATACAGGGTGGCACATGAGGAATCAACCTGCAACAGGGGTGGGGCAGAGTCCAACGGAACGAGTGGCCGCATGAAACTTCGAGCAACCCAGAGCCTTGGTCAGAAAATCCACGCACTGCCTGTCAGTACTCACGTGGATGACTCGGATCTCACCACGATCAACCAGGTCACGCACGAAGTGATGCTCGACATTGATGTGCTTTGTGCGTGCATGGAACACACCTGAGTTTTTGGCGATGGCCTCCGCGCTCATGTTGTCACACTGGAGAACCACGGGGGGAATGGACTGACGCAGTTCACGCAACAGACGGACGAGCCAGACACATTCCGCTGCACCGGCGCCTAGGGCAACATACTCTGCCTCAGCAGTACTGCGTGCGATACAGCCCTGCTTCCCACTTCGCCAGGACACTGCAGTGCCTCCAATGAGGAAGATGTAGCC
>SZWC01003774.1:52043-93139 GCA_023375785.1 Penium margaritaceum
GTTGCGAGTGGATGCGAGTGGTTGCGAGTGACTGCAAGTGGTTGTGAGTGGTTGCGAGTGGTTTTGAGTGGTTGTGAGTGTTTGCGAGTGGTTATGAGTGGTTCCGAGTGGTTGCGAGTGGTTGCGAGTGGTCGCGAGTGGTCGCGAGTGGTTGCACGTGGTTGCGAGTGGCTGCGAGTGGTTGCAAGTGGTTCCAAGTGGGTGCGAGTGGTTGCGAGTGGTTGCGAGTGGTTGAGACTGGTTGCAAGTTGTTGCGAGTGGTTGTGTGTGGTTGCGAGTGATTACGAATTGTTGCGAGTGGTTTTGAGTGGTTGCAAGTGGTTGGGGGTGGCTGTGAGTGGTTGCGAGTGGTTGCAAGTGGTTCTGGGTGGTTGCGAGTGGTTTTGTGTGGTTGCAAGTGGTTTTTAGTGGTTGCAAGTGGTTGCGAGTGGTTGCAAGTGGTTGCGAGTGGTTGCAAGTGGTTGCGAGTGGTTGCGAGGGGTTGCAATTGGTTTTTGAGTGGTTGCGCGTGGTTGCTAGTGGTTGTGAGTGGTTGCGACTGGTTGCCAGTGGTTGCGAGTGGTTGCGAGTGGGTGCGAGTGGTTGCGAGTGGTTGCGAGTGGGTGCGAGTCATTGCGAGTGGTTGTGAGTGGCCACTACATGTTGAAGGTGTTTGTACTTGCTAGTTGATATCTAGTGATCCCAACCCATGGTTTCCCCCTCTGACAATTTGTGACTCATGTTATGATTTTTCAACCTTGACCAGACACTATGAAATTTGTTTGGTCATGGTTAGTGGCATATGTGTAATTTGGTTTGTCACTGTTCATGGTTGCCACGCCGTGTCACTACGTATTGAATGTATTTGTGCTTTCTAGTTGACAGGTCGTATTTCCAAACCATTGTTACCCCCTCTTACTATATGTGACTCTTGTTGTGGGTTGTAAATATGGACCACATGAAGTGATTTTATTTGGTTATGGTCAGTGACATATGCATACTTTGGTTGGTCACTGTGCATGGTAGCCACACTGTGCCACTACATATTGAATGTCTTTGTACTTGCTAGTCGATAACTAGAATTCTCTATGAAGACTATTTATTGACCATTGTTTCCCACTCTGACCATTTGTGACTTGTGTTATGAGTTGTCAAAGTTAACCACACATATTGACATACTTTGGTCATAGTCAGTGACATATGCCTACTTTGGTTGGTCATTGTACATGATAGCCACTCCGTGCCACTTCTTATTGAAGGGCCTCGTGCTTGCTAGTTCATACGTAAAGTTCCCAAACCATTGTTTCCCCCTCTGACCATTTGTGACTCGTGTTACGAGTTGTCCATGTTGACCATACACATCGGACTTCTTTGGTTAAAGGCAGTACAAATGCCTACTTTGGTCTGTCATTGTCTATGGTAGAAACACCGTGCTACTACACATTGAAGGTCGTTGTACTTGCTAGTTGAAAACATATATTCCAAAACTATTACTTCCCCCTCGGACCATTTGTGACTCGTGTTATGGGTTGTGAACGTTGACCACCCATACTGCAATTCTTTGGTCATGGTCAGTGACATATGCCTAGTTTGGTTGTTCGGTGTGCATAGTAGCCACACCGTGCCACTACGTACTAAAGTTCGTTGTCATTTCTAGTCGATACATAGGATTCCTACACCATTGTCTCTTCCTCTAACCATTTCTCACTCGTGTTATGAGTTATCAATGTCGACCACACATAGTGGACTTCTTTGGTCATAGTCAGTGATGTATGCATCCTTTGGTTGGTCACTGTGCACGCTAGCCACACCGTGCCACTACTTGCTGAAGGTGTTTGTACTTGCTAGTTGATGACTAGTGTTCCCAACCGATTGTTATCCCTCTGACCATTTGTGACTCATGTTATGAGTTTCCAACATTGACCACATACTGTGAAATTCTTTTCGTTATGGGTTGTGGCATATGCCTGCTGTGGTTTTTCACTGTACATGGTTGCCACGCCGTGTCACTACATACTGAAGGTCTTTGTCCATTCTAATTGATAGCAATTGTTCCCAAACCATTGTTACCCCCCCTGACTATCTGTGACTCTTGTTATGAGTTGTCAACGTTGACCACATGAAGTGAAATGCTTTGGTCATGGTCATTGACATGTGCATACTTTGGTGGATCACTGTGCATGGTAGCCACACTGTGCTTCTACATATTGAATGTCTTTGTACTTGCTAACTGATAACTAGTATTCACAAACCATTGTATCCCCCCTCTGACCATTTGTGACTCGTGTTATGAGTTGTCAGAGTTGACCACACATAGTGACATTCTTTTTTCATGGTCAGTGACATATGCCTGCTTTTGTTGGTCATTGTACATGGAAGTCACACTGTGCCACTACTTATTGAACGTCTTCGTGCTTGCTAGTTGATACCTGGTGTTCCCAGCCCATTGTTTCCCCCTGTGAACATTTGTGACTCTTATTATGAGTTGTCAACGTTGACCACACACAGCGGATTTCTTTGGTCAAAGGCAGTACATATGCCTACTTTGGCCGGTCATTGTCCATGGTAGCCAGACCGTGCTACTACTTATTGAAGGTCGTTGTACTTGCTAGTTGAAAACTAATAGTCTGAAACCATTGTTTCCCCCTCTGACCATTTGTGACTCGTGTTATGGGTTGTGAACGTTGACCACCCATACTGAAATTCTTTGGTCATGGTCGATGACATATGCCTAGTTTGGTTGTTCAGTGTGTATAGTAGCCACACCGTGCCACTACGTATTGAAGTTCTTTTTCCTTTACAATAAATACATAGGGTTCCCATACCATTGTCTCTCCCTCTGCCCATCTGTGACTCGTGTTATGAGTTGTCAATGTTGACCACACATTCTAGACTTCTTTGGTCGTTGTCAGTGACGTATGCATCCTTCAATTGGTCACTGTGCACACTAGCCACACCGTGCCACTGCTTGTCGAAGGTCTTTGTACTTGCTAGTTGATAACTAGTGTTCCCAACCCATTGTTCCCCCTCTGACCATTTGTGATTCGTGTTATGAGCTTTCAACGTTGAGCACACACTTTGGAATTCTTTTGGTCATGGCTAGTGGCATATGCCTACTTTGGTTGGTCAGTGTACATGGTTGCCATGCCATGTCACTACGTACTCAAAGTCTTTGTGCTTCCTAGTTGATAGCCAGTCTTCCCAAATCATCGTTACCCCCTCTGACTATCTGTGACTCTTGTTGTGTGCTGTCAACGTCGACCACATGAAGTGAAATTCTTGGTCATGGTCACTGACATATGCATACTTTGGTTGGTCACTGTGCATGGTAGCCACACCGTGCCACTACATATCTAAGGTCATTGTACTTGCTAATCGATAACTAGTATTCACAAACCAATGTTTCTCCTTCTGACCATTTGTGACTTGTGTTACGAGCTATCAAAGTTGACTACACATAGTGACATTCTTTGGTCATGGTCAGTGACACATGCCTACTTTGGCTGGTCATTGTACATGGTAGCCACACCATGCCACTACTTATTGAAGGTCCCTGTGCTTGGTAGTTGATACCTTGTTTTCCCAAATCATTTTCCCCCCTATGACCATTTGTGACTCGTATTATAAGTTGTCAACGTTGACCACACACAGCGGATTCTTTTGTCAAAGCTAGTACATATGCTTACTTTGGTCGGTCATTGTGCATGGTAGCCACACTATGCTACTACTTTTTGAACGTTGTTCTTGCTAGTTGAAAACTAATAGTCCAAAACCATTGTTTTCCCCTCTGACCATTTGTGACTTGTGTTATGGGTTGTGAACGTTGACCACCCATACTGAAGTTCTTTGGTCATGGTCAGTGACATATGCCTACTTTGGTTGTTCAGTGTGCATAGTAGCCACACTGTGCCACTATGTATTGATCTTCTTTGTCCTTTCTAGTCGATACATAGGGTTCCCAACCCATTATCTCTCCATCTGACCATTTGTGACTCGTGTTAAGAGTTGTCAATGTTGACCACACATAGTGCACTTCTTTGGTCAGAGTGAGTGACGTATGCATCCTATGGTTGGTCAATGTGCACGCCAACCACACCGTTCCACTACTTTTTGAAGGTCTTTGTACTTGCTAGTTGATAACTAGTGTTCCCAACCCATTGTTTGCCCTCTGACCACTTGTGACTCGTGTTATGAGCTTTCAACGTTGAGCACACACAGTGAAATTCCTTTGGTCATGGTTAGTTGCATATGCCTACTTTGGTTTGTCACTGTACATGGCTGCTACACAGTTTCACTACGTAGTGAAGGTCTTTGTGCTTTCTAGTTGATAGCCAATGTTCCCAAACCATTGTTACCCCCTCTAACTATCAGTGACTCTTGCTGTGAGTTATCAACGTTGACCACATGAAATGAAATCATGTGGTCATGGTCAGTGACATATGCATACTTTGGTTGGTCACTATGCATGGTAGCCACACAGTGCCACTACATATTGAAAGTATTTGTACTTGCTAATCAATAACTGGTATTCACAAACCATTATTTCCCCCTTTGACCATTTGCGAATCGTGGTATGAGTTGTCGAAGTTGACCACACATAGTGACATTCTTTGGTCAAGGTCAGTGACACGTGCCTGTTTTGGTTGGTCATTGTACATGGTAGACTCACCGTTCCATTACTTATTGAATGTCCCTGTGCCTGCTAGTTGATACATGGTGTTCCCAAACCATTGTTTTCCCCTCTGACCATTTGTGACTCGTATCATGAGTTTTCAACGTTGACCACCCACATCAGATTTCTTTAGTCAAATGCAGTACATATGCCTACTTAGGTCGGTCATTGTGCATGGTAGCCACACCGTGCTACTACCTAATGAAGGTCGTTGTACTTGCTAGTTGAAAGCTAATATTCCGAAACCACTGATTCCCCCTCTGACCATTTGTGACTCGTGTTATGGGTGGTGAACATTGACCACCCATACTAAAATTCTTTGGTCATGGTCTGTGACATATGCCTAGTTTGGTTTTTTGGTGTGCATAGAAGCCACACCGTGCCAATACGTAATGATTTTCTTTGTCCTTTCTAGTCGACACATAGGGTGCCCAATCCATTGTCTCTTCCTCTGACCATTTGTGACTCGTGCTATGACTTGTCAATGTCGACCACCCGTAGTGGACTTCTTTGGTCATAGTGAGTGACGTATGCATCCTTTGGTTGGTCAATGTGCATGCTAGCCACAGCTTGCCACTACTTTTTCAATGTCTGTGTACTTGCTAGTTGATAAGTAGTTTTCCCAACCCATTGTTTCCCCCTCTGACCATTTGTGACTCGTGTTATGAGTTTCCAACGTTGCCCACACACTGTGAAATTATTTTGGTCATGGTTAGTGGCATATCCCCACTTTGGTTTGTCATTGTACATGGTTGCCTCACCGTGTCACTACATACTGAAGGTCCTTGTGCTTTCTAGTTTATAGCCAGTGTTTCCAAACCATTGATACCCCCTCTGAATATCCGTAACTCTTGTTGTGAGTTGTCAGCGTTGACCACATGAATTGATTTCTTTTGGTCATGTTCAGTAACATATGCATCTTTTTGGTTGGTCACTGTGCATGGTAGCCACAGAGTGCCACTACATATTGAAGGTCTCTGTCCTTGGTAATCGATAACTGGTATTCACAAACTATTGTTCCCCCCTTTGACCATTTGTGACTTGTGGTATGAGTTGTCGAAGTTGACCACACATAGTGACATTACTTGGTCATGGTCAGTGACACGTGCCTGTTTTGGTTGGTCATTGTACATGGTAGCCACACTGTGCCACGACTAATTTAGATTTTGTGTGCCTGCTAGTTGATACATGGTGTTCCCAAACCATTTTCTTCCCCTCTGACCATATGTGACTCGTATTATGAGTTGTCAACGTTGACCATACACAGCGGATTCCTTTGGTCAAATGCAGTACATATTCCTACTTTGGTTGGTCATTTTGCATGGTAGCCACACCGTGCTACTACTTAATGAAGGTCGTTGTACTTGCTAGTTGAAAGCTAATGTTCCAAAACCATTGATTCCCCGCTGACCATTTGTGACTCGTGTTATGGGTTGTGGACGTTGACCACCCATACTATATTTTTTTGGTCATGGTCAGTGACATATGCCTAGTTTGGTTCTTTAGTGTGCATAGTAGCCACAACGTGCCAGTAGGTATTGAAGTTCTTTGTCCTATATAGTTGATACATGCGATTCCCAAACCATTGTCTTTCCCTCTAACCATTTGTGACTCGTTTATGAGTTGTCAATGTTGACCACACAACGTGGACTTCTTTGGTCATAGTCAGTGACGTATGCATCCTTTGGTTGGTCACTGTGCACGCTAGCCACACCGTGCCACTGCTTTTTGAAGGTCTTTTGTACCTACTATTTTATATCTAGTGTTCCCAACCCATTGTTTCTCCATCTCACCATTTATGACTCGTGTTATGAGTTTTCAACGTTGACCACACATTGTGAAATTCTTTTGGTCATGGTTAGTGGCATATGCCTACTTTGGTTTGTCACTGTACATGGTTGCCATGCCGTGTCCCTACGTACTGAAGGTCTTTGTGCTTTCTAGTTGATAGCCAGTGTTCCCAACCCATTGTTACCCCCTGTGCCTATATGTGACTCTTGCTGTGAGTTGTCTAGGTTGACCACATGAAGTGAAATTATTGGTCAGTGACATATGCATTCTTTGGTTGGTCACTGTGCATGGTAGCCATAATATGCCACTACATATTGAAGGTCTTTGTACTTGCTAGCCAATAACTAGTATTCACAAACCATTGTTTCCCCCCTTTGACCATTTGTGACTCGTGTTTTGAGTTGTCAAAGGTGACCACACATAGTTTCATTTTTCGGTCATGGTTAGTGACACATGCCTACTTTGGTTGGTCATTGTACATGATAGCCACACCGTGCCACTACTTATTGAAGGTCCATGTGCTTGCTATTTCATACATGGTGTTCCGAAACCATTGTTTCCCCCTCTAACCATTTATGACTCGTGTTATGAGTTATCAACGTTGACCACACACAACGGATTTTTTAGGTCTCATTGTGCATGGTAGCCACACCGTGCTACTACATATTGAAGGTTGTTGTACTTGCTAGTTGAAAACTCATATCTCGAAACCATTGTTTACCCCTCTGACCATTTGTGAATCCTGTTATGGGTTGTGAATGTTGACCACCCATACAGAAATTTTGTGGTCATGGTCAGTAACATATGCCTAGTTTGGTTATTTAATGTGCATAGTAGCCACACCGTGCCACAACCTATTGAATTTCTTTGTCCTTTCTAGTCGATACATAGGGTTCCCAAACCATTGTCTCTCCCTCTGACCATTTGCGACTCATGTTATGAGTTGTCAATGTTGACCACACATAGTGGACTTCTTTGGTCATAGTTAATGACGTATGCATCCTTTGGTTGGGCACTGTGCACGCTAGCCTTACCGTGCCACTAACTGTTGAAGGTCTTTGTACTTTCTAGTTGATATCTAGTGTTCCCAACCCATTGTTTCCCCCTCTTACGATTTGTGACTTGTGTTATGAGTTTAAAACGTTGACCACACTATGTGAAGTTCTTTTGGTCATGGTAAGTGGCATATTCCTACTTTGGTTTGTCACTGTACATGGTTGCCACGCCGTGTCACTACGTACTGAAGGTCTTTGTACTTTCTAGTTGTTAGCCAGTATTCCCGAACCATTGTTACCCCCTCTGACTATATGTGACTCTTGATGTGAGTTGTCAGCGTTGACCACATGAAGTGAAATTCTTTGGTTATGGTCAGTGACATATGCACACTTTGGTTGGTCACTGTGCATGGTAGCCACAAAGTGCCACTACATATCAAATGACTTTGTACTTGCTAGTGAATAGCTAGCATTCACAAACCATTGTTTCTCAGGTTCATCAATGTACATGGTAGCCACACCGTGCCACTACTTACTGAAGATCCTTGTGCTTGCTAGCTGATACCCGGTATTCCAAAACCATTGTTTCTCTCTCTCTGAAAACTTGTGACTCGCATTATGAGTTTTCAATGTTGACCACACAGAGCGGATTTCTTTGGTCAAAGGCAGTACATATGCCTACTTGGGTCGGTCATTGTGCATGGTAGCCACACCGTGCTACTATTTGTTGAAGGTCGTTGTACTTGCTAGTTGAAAGTTATCATTCCGAAACCATTGTTTCCCCCTCTGACCATTCCTGACTCGTGTTATGGGTTTTAAACGTTGACCACCCACGCTGAAATTCTTTGGCCATGGTTACTGACATATGCCTAGTTTGGTTGTCAGTGTGCATACTAGTCACATCTTGCCACTACGTATTGAAGTTCCTTGTCCTTTAAAGTCAATGCATAGGGTTCCCAAATCATTGTCTCTTCCTGTGACCATATGTTACTCGTATTATGAGTTGTCAGTGTTGACCACACATAGTGGTTTTCTTTGGTCATAGTCAGTGACGTATGCATCCTTTGCTTGGTCACCGTGTACGCTAGCCATAGCGTGCCACTACTTGTTGAAGGTCTTTGTAATTTCTATTTGATAACTAGTGTTCCCAACACATTGTTTTCTTCGTTGACCATTTTTGACTCATGTTATGAGTTCTCAATGTTGACAACACATTGTGAAATTCGTTTGGTCATGGATAGTGGCATATGCCTACTCTGGTTTATCGCTGTACATTGTTTCCATGTCGTGTCACTACGTACTGAAGGTCTTTGTGCTTTCTAGTTGATAGCCAGTGTTCCCAAACTATTGTTACCCATTCTGAATATCTGTGGCCCTTGTTGTGAGTTTTCAGCATTGACCACATGAACTGAAATAATTTGGTCATGGTCACTGACATCTGCATACTTTCGTTGGTCACTATGCATGGTAGCCACACTGTGCCACTACATATTGGTCTTTGTACTTGCTAATCGAAAACCAGTATTCAGTAACCATTGTTTCCCCCTCTGACCATTGGTGACTCGTGTTATGAGTTGTCAAACTTGACCACACATAGTGACATTCTTTGGTCATGGTCAGTGACACGTGCCTACTTTGGTTGGTCATTGTGCATGGTAGCCACACCGTACTACTACTTATTGGATGTCATTGTGCTTGCTAGTTGATACCTGGTGTTCCCAAACCATTGTTTCCCCCTCTGACCATTTGTGACTCGTATTATGAGTTTTCAATGTTGAACACATACAGCGGATTTCTTTGGTCAAAGTCAGTACATATGCCTACTTTGGACGGTCATTGTGTATGGTAGCGACACCGTGCTACTATTTATTGAATGTCTTTGTACTTGCTAGTTGGAAGCTAACATTCCAAAAGCATTGTTCCCCCCCCCCTGACCATTTGTGACTCGTGTTATGGGTTGTGAATGTTGACCACCCATACTCAAATTCTTTGGTCATGGTCAGTGACAGATGCCTAGTTTGGTTGTTCAGTGTGCATAGTAGACACACCGTGCCACTACTTATTCAAGTTCTTGGTCCTTTCTAGTCGATACATAGGGTTCCAAAACCATTGTCGTTCCCTCTGACCATGTTTTACTCGTGTTATGAGTTGTCAACGTTGACCACACATAGTGGATTTCTTTGGTCATAGTCAGTGACATATGCATCCTTTGGTTGGTCACTGTGCATGCTAGCCACACCGTGCCTCTACTTGTTGAAGGTCTTTGTACTTGCTAGTTGATAACTAGTGGTCCCAACCCATTGTTTCCCCTATGACCATTTGTGACTCGTGTTATGAGTTTTCAACGTTGACCACACACTGTGAAATTCTTTTGGTCATAGTTAGTGGCATATGCCTACTTTGGTTTGTCACTATAAATGGTTGCCACGCCGTGTCACTACGTATTGAAGGTCTTTGTGCTTTCTAGCTGATAGCCAGTCTTCCCAAACCATTGTTACCCCCTCCGACTATCTGTGACTCTTGTTGCGAGTTGTCAACATTGACAACATGAAGTGAAATTATTTGGTCATGGTCAGTGACATATGCATTTTTTGGTTGGTCACTATGCATGGTAGCCACACTTTGCCACTGCATATTGAAGGTCTTTGTACTTGCTAATCAATAACTAGTATTCACAAACCATTGTTTTCCCCTCTGATCATTTGTGACTCGTGTTATGAGTTGTCAATATTGACCACACATAGTGACATTCTTTGGTCATGGTCAGTGACACATGCCTACTTTGGTTTGTCATTGTACATGGTAGTCACACTGTGCCTCTACTTATTGAATGTCCTTGTGCTTGCTAGTTGATACCTGGTGTTCGCAAACCATTGTTTCCACCTCTAGCCATTTGTGACTCCTATTATGAGTTTTTAACGTTGACCACACACAACGGATTTCTCTGGTCAAAGGTACTACATTTGCCTACTTTGGTTGGTCATTGTCCATGGTTGCCACACCGTGCTACAGTGTTGACCTCGTTGGCCATTGTAAGGGGGTTACAACGGCAACGGTACCGCGATGTACATCGTTGTAACATCGTTGTAGTTGTGGGGTGTAAGGGGCACTCGGAGAGCACCAGGGGCCCAATTTTGGTCCACCGGACCATCGCACTTCGAGAAAACGCGATTTTTGCCGAACGGCCATTTCGACCCTCGGAGGATTTTCTTCGATTTTTTTTCAACCATCGAAGGCTTCTGTGGACATAGGGGGTTTGTGCCATATGCATGCATTACATGTTTGCCAGGTGGTGCCAGGTGGTTCATGCAGCCCAGGCATTGGACGAAAATGCTGCCACATCTGCCACTTGGTGCCATGCATTTAGTCATTGGACGAATCGAACCTGCCACATCGTCACCTGGCATGAGTGATCGTGAGTTACGATGTGTGAGGAAAATGTCATGACATGTCATTCCATGTCAGCATAGCCCATCTTCACCATTGCTTTTGCCCCCCCCCCCCCCCTCGCCCCCCGTGAGCACCGTCTGCATCACCCAACCCCACTTAGCCTATCAATCTCGATTACGTAGTCACTACCGTTCCCCTGCTAGTCGTCGGGTCAAGACACTTGGTCTCGACCCGACGTGGTCACTATGGCCTCGAGTACCCAAGGCTCTAAGGCTGTCTCGAGTGCCTCACCAAACGTTTCAGCGTCTCCAACATCAGGAGTAACCCAGTCATTCGACGCTTCCCGCTGGGTTCCACCCAGAAGACGTCGCCTCACGGTCGACTTCCTGACGAAGGAGCTGTCTCGCCACGTGGAGAAATGGCCAACCCCGACCAAGAAGGCCGGCTTCCTCTGTGGCAGCTGTGCGAAGATTTCTTCCGGTACCTGCGACCGAATCAGAGGCCATTTTGGCGAGTCCAATGGCAACATCAAGACGTGCCCACATCCACCCCCAACGGCCCGTGATACGCTAGGGCTTGAGCGTGAGCCCCTACATCTAGCAGGCTGGTAACCGCATAATGTGCAGCTGTACAAGGGGATGGGTGAGGAGTGGGGGACGGCGGATCTACCCGTGGCATGGACGAAGTTGTGGGAGAAGAGGCAGCGTGAAGAAGTGGCGGCACATGCTGGTTTCACCCTCCTCCAGGACAGCGACGATGATGACCCGAAGCAACAGCAGCAGCAGCAGCAGCAGTAGCAGTCTACTGTCCGTGCCACCCCATCAACGCATCTGGAAGGAGAGGTGCCCCTCTTTGACATCACCCGGGCTGCTTCTTTCAGACAGACGACGCTTGACCAGCATGCCGAGCGCAAGGCCAACGAGAAGTGCCAGCTGGCCATTGTGAAGGTCATGGCCATCACAGCGAACCCCATATCTTTCTGCCAAGAGTCCGCCATGCTGGAGGTCGTGAAAACTGCCCGCAAGACAACCAACAGCTTCTGCCTTCCAAGCCGTTCAATAGTGGTGAAGGAGCTGCTTCCGGCACTGGACAGGGAGCTGGCAGAGCTGGACATCCCGCTGAAGCAAGCCTGGGACATCTACGGGACGAGCCTCGCCGTCGACGAATGGAGCGACAAGCAGATTCGGCCCATCTACAATGCGATGGCCGTCAATGCGCAAGGGAGCGTGCACATCTTCAGACGAGATGCCAGCGGCATGTCAAGGGATGCGGAGTACACTGCCAGCATCATCGAGGCTGCAATTTTGGAGGTGGGCGCCTCAAAGGTTGTGTCTGTCATCTGTGACAACACTAGCACCAACAAAAAGGCATTTGGTGAGCTGGCTGTGAAGTACCCCAGCATATTCTGGCAGGGCTGTTGTGCACATAACATGGACCTTGTGATGAAAGATGTAGCCAAGTGTGCATGGGGGGCTGGAGTGGTTGCTCGTTGTGAGAAGGTTGTATCTTTTTTCCGCAACAATGAGATGCCTCGTGGGTGGCTGAAGGCACGGACCAATGGCAAGGTGTTGGTCAATCGCTGTGACACCCGGTTTGCATCGGTGTTCAGTATGGCAGAGAGGCTGCTAGAGCAGAAGGAGAACCTTGAGAAGCTGGTTGAGTCTGACTTGTGGAAGCAGCTGGGCAGCAAAAGGGACAGCGGGTACAAGGCCCGCAAGAAAGAAGTGCGCCGCATTGTGAGGCGCAGAGTGTTCTGGGTGCAGGTGAGGCAGTTGAAGGATCTTTTGGAGCCAGTGGTGAGAGCACTGCGAGTAGCGGACAGCCCCGGAGGAGGAGCAGGTGAGATCTATGAGACGCTGCTGGACTGTTGTGAAGAGGTGGCTGCATTGGTGGAGAAGAGAGGGATGAAAGCAGCCAAGGTTGCAAAGGTGCACGTGGACTTTGTCTTGGGCCGGTTGAACCACCGTTGGTCGAAGAACATGAACTGTCCCTTGTACGCTGCTACCAGACGTGTCCACCCTGAGCACTTTGGAAATGACTTGTCAGGCGACTACGTGACAATGCAGGCTTGGCAGGCTGTGGCAGATGCTCTTGTACCTGAGGAGAAGCATGACCAGCTCATGAAGGAGATGAGTGCATTCCAGAAGGCTCAGGTCATGGTTGAGATCAACCCAACCATCACCGTGAGCAAAAATGCTAAGGCTGTTGCTGCTGTTGCAAAGGTGAAATGCCGCACCATGTCTGCTGTGGAATGGCACGTGAACTTCACTGCCTACATGCCTGTTCTTCGTGATTTGGCACTCAAGATTCTGTCCCAACCCTGCTCCTCATCTGAATGTGAGAGAGCATTCTCCACCCATGAGCTCATTCACACTGCAAGGAGGAATCGTCTACTTGTGTCAACGCTGGAGCTCCTGGTGGGTTGCAATGTCAGACTCCGCAAGCACTACGGGCGCAAAGGGAGACGTGCAGCAGAGCAGCTGGTCAGGGCAGCAGACGAGGAGGAAGGGGAGGCAAGTGAGGATGACGGGGAGAGTGCAACAGTGATGAGGATAGTGATGATGAGGGACAGGATGAGGAGGAGGAGGAGGCAGCAATGTTTGATGATGAAGTGGTAGAGGTTGAGGCAAACATCCATGTGATGGGGGACTGCCCTGGCCTCCCACATGCACGCCGTGTTCGCATACGTGAGAAGGCTCCATCAACCTCAGCAGCAGTAGCTCGGGATGGTGGGGGGGAAGGAGGGGGAGAGGATGCAGAGGCTGCCGATGATGAGGAGGCGGCAGCTGGGACCGAGAGGGTTGATGCAGGTCCAAGCTCACCTACAGCAGCTGCGGCCACACGTGGTCCAAAGAGAGCAGCCACAACATCAGCAAGTGGCACTGGTGCTGCTGCTGGGGGTAGCCAGAAGCGCCCAGCACGTGGTAGAAAGTAGAGTTTGTGCAAAAGTATCATCATGCTCAATTCCATTTGACAAAAGTGTGTTAAAGTATCCAATTTGCAAACTTGTCCTTCTTCCGGCTGAAGTCCATGAATGCCTGACTCATGGTCTTATGCTTGTGAGCCAAGGATTTATTTGTGTCTGCAACATCCAAAGCTTGTACACTTGTTATTTGGCTGGAAAGCTATACATGCTTGTGAGCCAAGAAGATGTTTCAGTACTAGACATGAATGAACAGGTCACTTGGGTGTTTCAGAAGTTTCTGTACTTAAAGTAGAACATGTGAAAATGCATAGTGAACTTGTGGTCCAAGCATGCTTCATAATGGGTGTCTCTAAAAAAAGTGAACAGTGTTAAAAATTGGTGTTTTAGGCTTTGCTGTAGCCCTTATTTCACCAGTGTTTTGCACTCCAAAGTTGTGGTTTTCATGGTTTTCAAGCCGCCCCCCCCCCCCCCCCCCCAGGCTCACATCGATGTGGGTCCCCCTAGCTACAACGGTGTACCGTTGTGGACATCGTTGTACCGTTGTCCGAGGTACCTAGGTCAACACTGCCGTGCTACTACTTATCGAAGGTCATTTTACTTGCTAGTAAAAAAAACAATTCGGAAACCATTGTTCCCCCCTCTGACCATTTTTTACACGTGCCATGGGTTGTGAACGTTGACCACCCATACTGAAATACTTTGGCTATGGTCAAAGATATATGCTTAGTTTGGTTGTTCGGTGTGCATAGTAGCGACACCGTGCCACTACGTATTGAAGTTCTTTGTCCTTTGTAGTCTATACATAGGGTTCCCAAACCATAGTCTCTCCCGTTGTCCGTCTGTGACTCGTGTTATGAATTGTCAATGTTGACCACACAGTGGACTTCATTGGTAATCATCTGTGACGTATGCACGGTTTGGCTTGTCAATGTGCACGCTAGCCACACCGTGCCACTACATGTTGAAGTTATTTGTACTTGCTAGTTGACAACTAGTGTTCCCAACCCATTGTTTCCGCCTTTGACAATTTTTACCTCGTGTTATGAGTTTTCAATGTTGACCACGCACTGTCAAAATCTTTTGGACATGGTTATTGGCATATGCCTACTTTGGTTTGTCACTGTACATGGTTGTCATGCCGTGTCACTATGTACTGAAGGTCTTTGTGCTTTCTAGTTGATAGCCATTGTTCCCAACCCATTGTTACCCCCTCTGACTATCTCTGACTCTTGTTGTGAGTTGTCAACGTTGACCACATGAGGTGAAATTATTTGATCTTGGTCAGTGACATATGCATGCTTTGGTTGGTCAGTGTGCATGGTAGCCACACTGTGCCACTACATATTGAAGGTCTTTGTACTTGCGAATCAATAAATAGTATTCACAAACCATTGTTTCCACCTCTGACCATGTATTACTTGTGTTATGAGTTGTAAAAGTTGACCACACATAGTGAGATTCTTTGGTCATGGTCAGTGACACATGCCTACTTTGGTTGGTCATTGAACATGGCAGCCACACCGTGCCACTACTTCTTGAAGGTCCTTGTGCGTGCTCTTTGATACCTGGTGTTCCCACACCATTGTTTTCCCTCTGACCATTTGTGACTTGTATTATGAGTTGTCAACGTTGACCACACACAGCGGATTTCGTTGGTCAAAGGTAGTACATATGCATACTTCGGTCGTTCATTGTGCATGGTAGCCACACCATGACACTACTTATTGAAGGTCGTTGTACTTGCTAGTTGAAAATTAATATTCCGCAACCATTGTTTTCCCCTCAGACCATTTGTGACTCGTGTTATGGGTTGTGAATGTTGACCATCCATGCTGAAATTCTTTGGGCATGGTCAGTGACATATGCCTAGTTTTGTTGTTCGGTGTGCATAGTAGCCACACCGTGCCACTACGTATTGAAGCTCTTTGTCCTTTCTATTCGCTACATAGGGTTCCCTAACCAGTGTCTCTCCCTCAGACCATTTGTGACTCGTGTTATGAGTTTTCAACGTTGACCTGACATAGTGGATTTCTTTGGTCGTAGTCAGTGACGTGTGCATCCTTTGGTTGGTCACTATGGACGCTAGCGACACCGTGCCACTACTTGTTGAAGGTCTTTGTACTTGCTAGTTTATAACTATTGTTCCCAACCCATTGCTTCCCCCTTTGACCATTTGTGACTCATGTTTTGAGTTTTCAACGTTGACCACACACTGTGAAATTCTTTCGGTCATAGTTAGTGGCATATTCCTACTTTGGTTTGTCACTGTACATGGTTGCCACACCGTGTCACTATGTGCTGAAGGTCTATGTGCTTTCTAGTTGATAGCCTGTGTTCCCAAACCATTGTTACCCCCTCTGACTATCTGTGACTCTTGTTGTGAGTTGTCAACGTTGACCACATGAGGTCAAATTCTTTGGTCTTGGTCAGTGACATATGCATGCTTTCGTTGGTCACTGTGCATGGTAGCCACACTGTGCCACAACATATGGAAGGTATTTGTACTTGCTAATCAATAAATAGCATTAACAAAACGTTGTTTCCCCCTCCGACCATTTGTGACTCGTGTTGTGACTTGTCATAGTTGACCACACATAGTGACATTCTTTGGTCATGGTCAGGGACACATGCCTACTTTGGTTGGTCATTGTACATGGTAGTAACACCGTGCCACTACTTATTGAAGGTCCTTGTGCTTGCTAGTTGATACCTGGTGTTCCCAAACCATTTTTTCCCCTCTGACCATTTGTAACCTATATCATGAGTTCTCAACGTTGACCACACATAGCGGATTTCTTTGGTCAAAGGCGGTACATATGCCTACTTTGGTGGGTCATTGTGCATGGTAGCCACACCGTGCTACTACTTTTTAAAGGTCGTTAAACTTGCTAGCTGAAAACTGATATTCTGAAACCATTGTTTCCCCATCTGACCATTTTTGAATCGTGTTATGGGTTGTGAACGTTGACCACCCATACTGAAAATCTTTGATCATGGTAATTGACATATGCCTAGTTTGGTTGTTTTGTGTGCATAGAAGCCACACCGTGTCACTACGTATTGAAGTTCTTTGTCCTTCGTAGTCTATACATAGGGTTACCAAACCATTGTCTCTCCCTCTGACCATTTGTGACTCCCGTTATGAGTTGTCAATGTTGATGACACATAGTGGACTTCTTTGGTTTTAGTCAGTGACGTATGCATCCTTTGGTTGGTCACCGTGCACGCTAGACACACCGTGCCACTACTCGTAGAAGGTCTCTGTATTTGCTAGTTGATAATTAGAGTTCCCAACACATTGTTTCCCCCTCTGAACATTTGTGACTCGTGTTATGAGTTTTCAACGTTGACAACACACTATGAAATTCTTTTGGTCATGGTTTGTGGCATATGCCTACTTTGGTTTGTCACTGTACATGGTTTCCACGCCGTGTGACTACGCACTGAAGGTCTTTGCACTTTCTAGTTGATAGCTAGCATTCCCAAACCATTGTTACCCCCTCTGACTATCTGTGACTCTTGTTGTGATTTGTCAACGTTGACCACATAAAGTGAAATTATTTGGTCATGGTCAGTGACATATGCATACTTTGGTTGGTCACTGTGCATGGTAGCCACACTGCGCCACTACATATTGAAGGTATTTGTACTTGCTAATCGATAACTAGTATTCACAAACTTTTTTATCCCCCTCTGACCATTTGTGACTCGTGTTATACGATGTCTAAGATGACCATACATAGTGACATTCATTGGTCATGGTCAGTGACACATGCCTACTTTGGTTGGTCATTGTACATGGTAGCCACACCGTGCCACTACTTATTGAAGGTCCTTGTTCTTGCTAGTCGATAGCTGATGTTCCCAAACCATTGTTTCCCCGTCTAACCATTTGTGACTCGTATTATGAGTTTTCAACGTTGACCACACACTACGGATTTATTTGGTCAAAGGCAGTACATATGCCTACTTTGGTCGGGTATTGTGCATGGTAGCCACACCGTGCTACTACTTATTGAAGGTCGTTGTACTTGCTAGTTGAAAACTAATGTTCCAAAGCATTGTTACCCCCTCTGGCTATTTGTGACTCGTGTTATGGGTTGTGAGCGCTGACCACCCATACTGAAATTCTTTGGTCATGGTCAGGGACATATGCCTAGTTTGGTTGTGTGGTGTGCATAGTAGCTCTACCGTGCCACTATGTATTGAAGTTCTTTGTCCTTTCTAGTTAATACATATGGTTCCCAAACCATTGTCTCTCCCTGTGACCAGTTGTAACTCGTGTCATCAGTTGTCAATGTTGACCACACATAGTGGATTTCTTTGATCATAGTCAGTGATGTGTGCATCCTTTGGTTTGACACTGTGCACGCTAGCCACACCATGCCTCTACTTATTGAATGTCTTTGTACTTGCTAGTTGATAACTAGTGTTCCAAACCCATTGTCCGCCCCCCCCCCTGACTATTTGTGACTCGTGTTATGAGCTTTCAATGTTGACCACACTGTGAAATTCTGTTTGTCATGGTCAGTGGCATATGCCTACTTTGGTTCGTCAATGTACATGGTTGCCACTTCGTGTCACTACGTTCTGAAAGTCTTTCTGCTTTCTAGTTGATAGCCTGTGTTCCCAAACCATTGTTGCCCCCTATTATTATCTGTGACTCTTGTCGTGAGTTGTCAACGTTGACCATATGAAGTGAAATTCGTTGGTCATGGTCAGTGGCATATGCATGCTTTGGTTGGCCACTGTGCATAGTAGCCACACTCTGCCACTACATATTGAAGGTCTATGTACTTGCTAATTGATAACTAGTATTAACAAACCAATATTTCCCTCTCTCACCATTTGTGACCCGTGTTATGAGTTGTCAAAGTTGACCACACATTGTGACATTCTTTGGTCATGGTCACTGACACAATCCTAATTTGGTTGGTCATTTTACATGGTAGCCACCCCGTGCTACTAATTAAGAAGGTCGTTGTACTTGCTAGTTTCAAAATAATATCCTAAACCATATTTTCCCCCTCTGACCATTTGTGACTCCTGTTATGGGGTGTGAACGTCGACCACCCACGCTGAAATTCTTTGGTCATGGTCAGTGACATATGCCTAGTTTTGTTGTTGGGTGTGTATAGTAGCCTTGTTGTGCCACTACGTATTGAAGTGCTTTGTCCTACGTAGGGTCCTAGTCAATACGTAGGATTCCAAAACCATTATCTCTCCCTCTTATCATTTGTGAGTCGTGTTATGAGCTGTCAATGTTGAACACACATAGTGGACTTCTTTGGTCATAGTCAGTGATGTATGCGCCCTTCGGTTGGTCACTGTGCACGCTAGCCACACCGTGCCTCTACTTATTAAAGGTCTCTGTACTTGCTAGTT
This sequence comes from Penium margaritaceum, assembly GCA_023375785.1. Lineage (NCBI taxonomy): Eukaryota > Viridiplantae > Streptophyta > Zygnematophyceae > Desmidiales > Peniaceae > Penium > Penium margaritaceum. Next base: position 71,182 of record SZWC01003774.1, read on the forward strand.
GATAACTAGTGTTCGCAACCCATTGTTTCCTTCTCTGACCATTTGTGACGCGTGTTTTGAGTTTTCAATGTTGACCACACTGTGAATTTCCTTTGGTCATCGTTAGTGGCATATGCCTACTTTAGTTTGTCAATGTACATGGTTGCTATGCTGTGTCATTACGCACTGAAAGTCTTTGTGCTTTCTAGTTGATAGCCAGTGTTCCCAAACCATTGCTACCCCTCTTACTTTCTGTGACTCTTGTTGTGAGTTGTCAACGTTGACCACATGAGGTGAAATTATTTGGTCATGGTCAGTGACATATGCATACTTTGGTTGGCCACTGTGCATGGTATCCACACTGTGCCACTACATGTTGAAGGTCTATGTACTCATACATTATAACTAGGATTCACAAACCATTATTTCCCCCTATGACCATTTGTGACTCGTGTTATGAGCTGTCAAAGTTGACCACACATGATGACATTCTTCGGTCATGGTTTGTGACACATGCCTACTTTTTTTGGTCATCGTACATGGTAGCCACACCGTGCTACTACTTATTGAAGGTCATTCTACTTACTAGTTTCAAACTAATATCCTAAACCATTGTTTCGCCCTCTGACCATTTCTTACTCTTGTTGTGGGCTGTGAACCCTGACCACCCATACTGAAATGCTTTGGTCATGGTCAGTGACATATGCCAAGTTTGGGTGTTGGGTGTGCATATTAGCCCAACTGAGCCACTACGTATTGAATTTCTTTGGCCTTTATAGTCAATACATAGGGTTCCCAAACCATTGTGTCTCCCTCTGACCATTTGTGACTCGTGTTATGAGTTGTCAATGTTGACCATACATAGTGGACTTCTTTGGTCATAGCCAGGGACATATGCATCATTTGGTTGGTCACTGTGCATGCTAGCCACACCATGCGTCTACTTGTTGAAGGTATTTGTACTTGCTAGTTGATAACCAGTGTGCCAACCCACTGTTTCCCCCTCTGACCATTTTTGAATCATGTTATGAGTTTTCAACGTTGAACACACACTGTGAAATTCATTTGGTCGTGGTTAGTCGCATATGCCGACTTTGGTTTGTCACTGTACATGGTTGCCACGATGTGTCACTACGTACTGAAGGTTTTTGTGCTTTCTAGTTGATAGCCAGTGTTCCCAAACCATTGTTACCCCCCTCTCACTATATGTGACTCTTGGTCTGAGTTGTCAACATTGACCACATGAAGTGAAATTCTTTTGTCATGGTCAGTGACACATGCATACCTTGGTTGGTCACTGTGCATGGTAGCCACACTTCGCCACTACATATTGAAGGTCTTTGTACTTGCTAATTGATAACTAGTATTCACAAACCATTGTTTCCCCCCCTGACCATGTGTGACTCGTGCTATGAGTTGTCAAAAATGACCACACATAGTGACATTCTTTAGTCATGGTCAGTGACACATGTCTACTTTGGTCGGTCACTGTGCATGGTAGCCACACCGTGCTACTACTTATTCAAGGTCGTTGTACTTGCTAGTTGAAAACCCATATTCTGAAACCATTGTTTCCTCCGACCATTTGAGACTCGTGTTATGGGTTGTGAACGTTGACCACCCATACTCAAATTATTTGGTCATGGTCAGTGATACATGCCTAGTTTGGTTGTTCAGTGTGCACAGTAGCCACACCGTGCCACTGCGTATTGAAGTTCTTTTTCCTTTCTAGTCGATACATAGGGTTTCCAAACCTTCTTCTCTCCCTTTAACCATTTGTGACTCGTGGTATGAGTTGTCAATGTTGACCACACATAGTGGACTTCTTTGGTCATAGTCAGCGACGCATGCATCATTTGGTTGGTCACTGTGCATGCTAGCCACACCGTGCCTCTACTTCTTGAAGGTATTTGTACTTGATAGTTAATAACCAGTGTGCCAACCCACTGTTTCCCCCTCTGACCATTTGTGAATGATGTTATGAGTTTTCAACGTTGACCACACACTATGAATTCCTTTGGTCATTGTTAGTGGCATATGCCTACTTTCTTTTGTCCATGTACATGGTTGCCACGCCATGTCACTACGTAGTGAAGGACTTTGTGCTTTCTACTTGATAGCCAGTGTTCCCAAACAATTGTTACCCCCTTTGACTATCTGTGACTCTTGTTGTGAGTTGTCAACGTTGACCATATTAAGTGAAATTCTTTGGTGATGGTCAGTGACATATGCATACTTTGGTTGGTCACTGTGCATGGTAGCCACACAGTGCCACTACATATTAAATGTCTTTGTACTTGCTAATCAATAAGTAGTATTCACAAACCATTGTTTCCCTCTTTGACCGTTTGTGACTCGTGTTACGAGTTTTCAAAGTTGACCACACATAGTGACATTCTTTTGTCATGGTCAGTGAAACATGCCTACTTTGGTTGGTCATTGTACATGGTAGCCACACCGTTCCACTACTTATCAAAGCTCCCTCTGCTTGCTAGTTGATACGTGGTGTTCCCAAACCATTGTTTCCCCCTATGACCATTTGTGACTTGTATTATGAGCTGTCAACGTTGACCACGCCTACTTTGGTTGGTCATTGTGCATGGTAGCCACACCGTGCTACTACTTATTCAAGGTCGTTGTACTTGGTAGTTGAAAAACAATGTTTCAACACCATTGTTTCTCCCTCTGACCGTTTGTAACTCGTGTTATGGGTTGTGAACGTTGACCACCCATACTGGAATTCTTTGGTCATGGCCAGTGACATATGCCGACTTTGGTAATTCGGTGTGCATAGTAGCCACACCGTGCCTCTACGTATTGAATTTCTCTGTCCTTTCTAGTCAATACATAGGGTTCCTAAACCATTGTGTCTCCTTCTGACCATTTGTGACTCGTGTTATGGGTTGTCAATGTTGACCACACATAGTGGACTTCTTTGGTCATAGTCAGTGACATATGCATCCTTTGGTTGGTCACTGTGCATGGTAGTCACACCGTGCCACTACTTGTTAAAGGTCTTTGTACTTGCTAGTTGATGCTTTGTTTTGTCACTATACATGGTTGCCACGCCGTTTCACTACGTATTGAAGGTCTTTGTGCTTTCATCTTGATAGCCAGTGTTCCCAAACCATTATTATCCCCTCTGACTATTTGTGACTCTTGTTGTGAGTTGTCAACGTTGACCATATGAAGTGAAATTATTTGTTCATGTTCAGTGACATATGCATACTTTGGTCGGCCACTGTGCATAGTAGCCACACTGTGCCACTACATATTGAGGGTCTTTATACTTGCTAGTTGATAACTAGTATTCAAAAACCACTGTTTCCCCCTTGGACCATTTGTGACTCGTGTTATGTGCTGTCAAAGTTGACCACACATAGTGACATTATTTGGTCATGGTCAGTAACACATGCCTATTTTGGTTGGTCATTGTACATGGTAGCCACACCGTACCACTACTTATTATGAGTTGTCAACGTTGAACACACAATGCGGATTTCCTTGGTCAAAGGCAGTACATATGCCTACGTTGGTGGGTCATTGTGCATGGTAGCCACACCGTGCTACAACTTATTGAAGGCCGTTGTACTTGCTAGTTGAAAATTAATCTTCCAAAACCATTGTTTCCTCCTCTGACCATTTCTGAATCGTGGTGTGGGTTGTGAACGTTGACCATCCATACTGAAATTATTTGGTCATGGTCAGTGACATATGCCTAGTGTGGTTGCTCGGTGTGCATAGTAGCCACACCATGCCACTACGTATTGAAGTTTTTTGTCCTTTCTAGTCGATACATAAGGTTCCCGAACCATTGTCTCTCCATCAGACCATTTGTGACTCGTGCTATGAGTTGTCAATGTTGACCACACATGGTGGATTCATTTGGTTATAGTTGGGGACGTATGCATCCTTTGGTTGGTCAGTGTGCATGCTAGCCACACCGTGCCACTGCTTGTTGAAGGTACTTTTACTTGCTAGTTGAAAACGAATGTTCCCAACCCATTGTTTGCCCCTCTGACCATCTTTGACTCATGTTGTGAGTTTTCAACATTGACCACACACTCTGAACTTGTTTTGGTCATGGTTAGTGGCATATGCCTACTGTGGTATGTCAATGTACATGGTTACCACGCCGTGTCACTATGTACTGAAGGGCTTTGTGCTTTCTAGTCCATAGCCAGTTTTCCCAAACCATTGCTACCCCCTCTGACTATCTGTGACTCTTGTTGTGAGTTGTCAACGTTGACCACATGAAGTGAAATTTTTCCGTCATGGTCAGTGACATATGCATACTTTGGTCGGTCACTGTGCATGGTAGCCACACTGTGCCAATACATATTGAAGGTCTTTGTACTTGCTAATCAATAACTAGTATGTTAAAACCATTGTTTCCCCCTCTGACTATTTTTGAATCGTGTTATGAGTTGTCAAAGTTGACCACACATAGTGACATTCTTTGGTCATGGTCAGTGACACATGCCTACTTTGGTTGGTCATTGTACATGGTAGCCACACTTTGTCACTACTTATTGAAGGTCCTTGTGTTTGCTAGTTGATATCTAGTGTTCCGAAATCATTGTTTCCCCCTCTCACCATCTGTGACTTGTATTATGAGTTGTCAACATTGACCACACACAGCGGATTTCTTTGGTCAATGGCAGAACATATGCCTACTTTGGTCGGTCATTGTGCATGGTAGCCGCACTGTGCTACTACTTATTGAAGGTCGTTGTACTTGCTAGTTGAAAAAAAATAGTTTGAAACCATTGTTTCCCCCTCTGACCATTTGTGACTCGTGTTATGGGTTGTGAACGTTGACCACCCATACTGAAATTCTTTGGTCATGGTAAGTGACATATGCCTAGTTTGGTTGTTTGGTGTGCATTGTAGCCACACCGTGCCACTTTGTATTGAAGTTCTTTGTCCATTCTAGTCCATACATAAGGTTCCCAAACCTTCGTCTCTCCCTGTGACCATTTGTGGCTCGTGTTATGAGTTGTCAATGTTGACCACACATCGTGGGCTTCTTTGGTCATAGTCAGTGACATATGCATCCTTTGGCTGGTCAGTGTGCACGCTAGCCACACTATGCCACTATTTGCTGAAGGTCTTTGTACTTGCTAGTTCATCACTAGTTTTCCCAACCCATTGTTTCCCCTTCTGACCATTTGGGACTCGTGTTAAGAGTTTTCAACGTTGACCAGACACTGTGAAATTCTTTTCCTCTTGGTTAGTGGCATTGCCTACTTTGGTCTGTCACTGTACATGGTTGCCACGCCATGTCACTGCATACTGAAGGTCTTTGTGCTTTGTACTTGATAGCCAATGTTCCCAAACCATTGTTACCCCCTTTCACTATCTGTGACTCTTGTTGTCAGTTGTCAACATCGACCACAAGGAGTGAAATTCTTTGGTAATGGTAAGTGACATATGCATTCTTTGGTTGGTCATTGTGCATGGTAGCCACACTTTGCCACTACGTATTAAATGTCTTTGTACTTGCTAACCAATAACTAGTATTCAAAACCCATTATCCCCCCTCTGACTATTTGTGACTCGTGTTATGAGTTGTCAAATTTGACCACCCATAGTAACATTCTTTGCTTATGGTAAGTGACATATTCCTAGTTTGGTTTTTCAGTGTGCATAGTAGCCACACCGTACCACTACGTATTGAAGTTATTTGTCCTTTCTTGTCAATACATAGGGTTCCCAAACCATTGTCTCTCCATGTGACCATTAGTGACTCGTGTTATGAGTTGTCAATGTTGACCACACATAGTGGATTTCTTTGGTCATAGTCAGTGACGTATGCACCATTTGGTTGGTCACTGTACACGCTAGCCACACCGTGCCACTACTTGTTGAAGGTCTTTGTACTTGCTAGTTGATAACTAGTGTCCTCAAACCATTGTTTGCCCATCTAACCATTTGTCACCCGTGCTATGTGTTTTCAACGTCAACCACACACTATGAAATTTGTTTGGTCATGGTTCGTGGCATATGCCTCCTTTGGTTTGTCATTGGACATGGTTGCCACGCCAAGTCACTGCGTACGGAAAGTCTTTGTGCTTTCAAATTGATAGCCAGTGATCCCAAACCATTGTTACCCCCTCTGCCTATCTATGACTCGTGTTGTGAGTTATCAATGACCACATGAAGTGAAATTCTTTGGTCATGGTCAGTGACATATGCATTCTTTGGTTGGTCACTATGCATGGTAGCCACACTGTGCCACTACATATTGAAGGTCTTAGTACTTTCTTATCGATAACTAATATCCACAAACCATTGTTTCCCCCTTTGACCAATTGTGACTCGTGTTATGAGTTGTCAAAGTTGACCACACATAGTGACATTCTTTGGTCATGGTCAGTGACACATGCCTACTTGGGTTGGTCATTGTACATGGTAGCCACACCATGCCACTACTTATCAAAAGGTCCGTGTGCTTGCTAGTTGATACCTGGTGTTCCCAAACCATTGTCTCCCCTTCTGACCATTTGTGACTCGTGTTATGAGTTGTCAACACTGATCACACACAGCGTATTTCTTTGCTCAAAGGCAGTACATATGCCTACTTTGGTTGATCATTGTGCATGGTAGCCAAACCGTGCTACTATTCATTGAAGGTCGTTGTACTTGCTAGTTGAAAACTCATATTCTGAAACCATTGTTTCCCCCTCTGACCATTTGAGACTCGTGTTCTGGGTTGTGAACGTTGACAACCCATATTGAAATTCTTTGGTCATGGTCAATGACATTTGCCTACTTTGGTTGTTCGGTGTGCATAGTAGCCACACTATGCCAATGTGTATTGAACTTCTTTGTCCTTTCTAGTTGATACATAGGGTTCCCAAACCTTCGTCTCTCCCTCTCACCATTTGTGACTCGTGTTATGAGTTGTCAATGTTGACCACACGTAGAAGACTTCTTTGGTCATAGTCAGTGACGTATGCATCCTTTGGCTGGTCAGCGTGCACGCTATACACACCATGCCACTACTTGCCGAAGGTCCTTGTACTTGCTAGTTCATCACTAGTGTTCCAAACCCACTGTTTCCCCCTCTAACAATTTGGGACTCGTGTTATGAGTTTTCAACGTTGACCACACACTGTGGAATTCTTTTGGTCATCGTTAGTGGCATATGGCTACTTGTTTTGTCATTGTACATGGTTGCCACGCCATGTCACTACGTACTGAAGGTCTTTGTGCTTTCTAATTGTTAGCCAGTGTTCCCAATTCATTGTTACCATTCATTCATTGTTACCCCCTTTGACTATCTGTGACTCTTGTTATGAGTTGTCAACGTTGACTACATGGAATGAAATTCTTTGGTCATGGTCAGTGACATATGCATACTTTGGTTGGTCACGGTGCATGGTAGCCACACTGTGGCACTACATATTAAATGTCTTTGTACTTGCTAATTGATAACTAGAATTCACAAACCATTGTTTCCCCCTCTGACCATTTGTGACTTGTGTTATGAGTTGTCAAAGTTGACCAAACATAGCAACATTCTTCGCTCATGGTTAGTGACACATGCCTCACTTGGTTGGTCATTTAACATGGTAGCCACACCGTGCCACTACTTATTGAAGGTCCTTGTGCTTGCTAGTTGATACCTGGTGTTCCCAAACCGTTGTTTCCCTCTCTGACCATTTGTGATTTGTATTATGAGTTGTCAACGCTGACCACACACAGCGTATCTCTTTGGTCAAAGGCAGTCCATATACCTACTTTGGTCGGTCATTGTGCATGGTAGCCACACCGTGCTACTACTTATTGAGAGTCGTTGTACTTGCTAGTTGAAAACAAATATTGCAAAACCATTGTTTCCCCCTCTGACCATTTGTGACTCGTGTTATGCGTTGTGAACGTTGATCACCCATACTGCAATTCTTTGGTCATGGTCAGTGACATATGCCTATTTTGGTTGTTTGGTGTGCATTGTAGCCACACCATGCCACTGCGTATTGAAGTTCGTTGTCCTTTCTAGTGGCTACATAGGGTTCCTACACCATTGTCTCTTCTTTTGACCATTTGTGACTCGTGTTATGAGTTGTCAATGTCGACCACACATAGTGGGCTTCTTTGGTCATAGTGAGTGACGTATGCATCCTTTGGTTGGTCACTGTGCACGCTAGCCACACTGTGCCACTACTTGTTGAAGGTGTTTGTACTTGCTAGTTGACAACTAGTGTTCCCAACCCATTCTTTCCCCCTCTGACCATTTGTGACTCATGTTATGAATATTCAACGTTGACCACACACCGTGAAATTCTTTTGGTCATGGTAAGTGGCATATGCCTGCCTTGGTTTGTCACTATACATGGTTGCCACGCCGTGTCACTACGTACAGAAGGTCTTTGTGCTTTCTAGTTGATAGCATGTGTTCCCGAACCATTGTTACCCCCTCTGACTATCTGTGACTCTTGTTGTGAATTGTCAACGTTGACCACATGAAGTGAAATTCTTTGGTCATGGTCAGTGACATGTGCATACTTTGGTGGATTACTGTGCATGGTAGCCAAACTGTGCCACTACACATTGAATGTCTTTGTACTTGCTAACTGATAACTAGTATTCACAAACCATTTTTTCCCCCCTCTGACCATTTGTGACTCGTGTTATGAGTTGTCAAAGTTGACCACACATAGTGACATTCTTTGGTCATGGTCAGTGACACATGCCTACTTTGGTTTGTCATTGTACATGGTAGCCACACTGTCCCACTGCTTGTTGAAGGTCTCTTTGCTTGCTAGTTGATACCTGGTGTTCCCAACCCATTGTTTCCCCCTGTGAACATTTGTGACTCGTATTATGAGTTGTCAACGTTGACCACACACAACGGATATCTTTGGTCAAAGGCAGTACATATGCATACTTCGGCCAGTCATTGTGCATGGTAGCCACACCGTGCTACTACGTATTGAAGGTCGTTGTACTTGCTAGTTGAGAAATTATATTCCGAACCCATTGTTTCCCCCTCAGACCATTTGTGACTTGTGTTATGGAATGTGAGGGTTGACCACCCATACTGAAATTCTTTGGTCATGGTCAGTGACATATGCCTAGTTTGGTTGTTCAGTGTGTATAGTAGCCACACTGTGCCACCACGTATTGAAGTTCTTTGTCCTTTATAGTCGATACATAGGATTCCCATACCATTGTCTCTCCCTCTGACCATTTTTGACTCGTGTTATGAGTTGACAATGTTGACCACACATAGTGGACTTCTTTGGTCATGGTCACTAACGTATGCATCCTTTGGTTGGTCATTATGCATGCTAGCCACACCGTTCCACCACTTGTTGAAGGTCTTTGTACTTGCTAGTTGATGACTAGTGTTCCCAACCCATTGTTTCCCCCTTTGACCATTTGTGACTCATGTTATGAAATTTCAACGTTGACCCCACACTGTGAAACTCTTTTGGTCATGGTTAGTGGCATATGCGTACTTTGGTTTGTCACTGTACATGGTTGCCACGCTGTGTCACTATGTACTGAAGGTCTTTGTGCATTCTAGTTGATAGCCAGTGTTCCCAAACCCTTGTTACCCCCTCTAATCATCTAGGACTCTTGCTGTGAGTTGTCAACATTGACCACATTAAGTGAATGATCACTGACATATGCATACTTTGGTTTGTCATCGTGCATGGTTGCTAATCAATGACTAGTATTCACCAACCATTGTTTCCCCCTCTGACCATTTGTGACTTGTGTTGTGGGTTGTCAAAGTTGACCACACATAGTGACATTCTTTGGCCATGGTCAGTGACACATGCCTACTTTGGTTGGTTATTGTACATGGTAGTCACACCGTGCCACTACTTATTGAATGTCCATGTGCTTAATACTTGACACCTGGTGTTCCTAAACCATATTCCCCCTTTGACCATTTGTGACTCGTATTATGAGTTGTCGACGTTGACAACACACATCAGATTTCTTTGATCAAACGTAGTACATATGCATACGTTGGTCGGTCATCGTGCATGGTAGCCACACCGTACTACTACCTATTCAAGGTCGTTGTCCTTGATAGTTGAAAACGAATATTCCGAAACCATTGTTTTCCCATCTGGCCATTTGTGACTTGTGTTATGGGTTGTGAACGTTTACCACACACTGTTAAATTCTTTTGGTCATGGTTACTGGCATATGCCTACTTTTGGTTTGTCACTGTACATGGTTGCCACGCCGTGTCACTACGTTCTGAATGTCTTTGTGCTTTCTAGTTGATAGCAAGTGTTCCCAAACCATTGTTACGCCCTCTTCCTATCTGTGACTCTTGTTGTGAGTTGTCAACATTGACCACATGAACTGAAATACTCTGGTCATGGTCAGTGACATATGCATACTTTGGCTGGTCACTGTCCATGGTAGCCACACTGTGCCACTACATCTTGAAGGTCTTTGTACTTGCTAATAAATTACTAGTATTCACAAACCATTGTTCCTCCCTCTGAGCATTTGCCAGAGTTGTGCCAGAGTTGTGCCAGACTTGTGCCAGAGTTGTGTCAGAGTTGTGCCAGAGTTGAGCCAGAGTTGTACCAGAGTTGTGCCAGAGTGTCTAGAGTTGTGCAAGAGTTTTGCCAGAGTTGTGCGGCAGTTGTGCCAGAGTTGTGCCAGAGTTGTGCCAGAGTTGTGCCAAAGTTGTTCCAAATTTGTGCCAGATTTGTACCAGCGGTGTGCCAGAGCTGTGCCAGAGTTGTGCCAGATTTGTGCCAGAGTTTTTGCCAGAGTTGTGCTAGAGTTGTGCTATAGTTGTGCCAGAGTTGCGCCAGAGTAGTGCGAGCATTGTGCCAGAGTTGTGCCAGACTTGTGCTTGAGTTGTGCCAGATTTGTGCCAGAGTTTTGCCAGAGTTGTGCCAGAGTTGTGCCTGAGTTGTGCCAGAGTTGTGCCGGTGTTGTGCCAGAGTTGTGCCAGAGCTGTGCCAGAGTTGTGCCAGAGCTGTGCCAGACTTGTGCCAGAGTTCTGCTAGAGTTGTGTCAGAGTTGTGCCAGAGTTGTGCGAGAGTTGTGCCAGAGCTGTGCCAGACTTGTGCCAGAGTTCTGCTAGAGTTGTGTCAGAGTTGTGCCAGAGTTGTGCGAGAGTTGTGCCAGAGCTGTGCCAGACTTGTGCCAGAGTTCTGCTAGAGTTGTGTCAGAGTTGTGCCAGAGTTGTGCGAGAGTTGTGCCAGAGCTGTGCCAGACTTGTGCCAGAGTTCTGCTAGAGTTGTGTCAGAGTTGTGCCAGAGTTGTGCCAGAGTTGGGCCAGAGTTGTGCCATAGTTGTGTCAGAGTTTCGCCATAGTTGTGCCAGAGTCGTGCCAGAGTCGTGCCAGAGTTGTGCCAGAGTTGTGCCAGAGTTGTGCAAGAGTTTTGCCAGAGTTGTGCGAGAGTTGTGCCAGAGGTGTGCCAGGGTGTGGGTCAGCGGCTGCTGTTTGTCCGGAGTTGGAGACTCGTGGGTCCCTGCTTCCCCAGGATTCACCAATCCGAGCCGTGGAAGCACCAGAGGGGGTGAGTGCTGTGGCGTCATGTCACACGCTGCCAGCTGCTGCTGTCCACCACGATGCCGGTAGACCAACCCGCGATAGGCTCCACCAGCGGATGATTCTTCCAGCGATGGTGGTACGTCAGAGAACCATTGTGTGCCCAACATCATGTTCCATTGTCCCTCCTGTCCCTGCTGGTGCCAGACGGATCCGCGGCTGCCAGAACTATGGACGGTTTCCACTTCCACGTGCTCCCAGAGCGCATCCATGATACGGTGCCAATGCAGCTGCTCCAGCCAGTCAATCACCCTTTGGTGCTGGGGGAGCGGGTCGGAGCCTGGTGAGGAGCTGACTGGGGTGCGGGACAGCAAGGGTGAGGAGTCCCGACTGCCTGCGTAGGCGGTGGCCAGGCGAGGCGGGAAGCACCGTACTGGTGATTGCTGCTGATGGTGTTGCTGATGCCGTCGCCCAATGTCCTGATGCACAAAGCTGGCCGCCGACATCAACAACTTATGTGAATGTTACGTGCAGTTACGCTAATCAAAGAGCGAAGAACTGTCCACCCTCATAGCACCATGCCACTGATACCCCCAAATTTGCCACGTTCTCAACTTTCTCCGCGCTGACCCTGTTCCGTGCTATCCACGGACTTCGATCCCTTACAATAGTCCATACTTAGGTTTGCTGCTACATGTCCACAACACCAACTCTGGACAACAGGCACTTCCGTGGACCATAGGTAAGGTTCTTTGCGCAATAACCTTACCGATGAATGACACTCCGCGGTCCACTTCTTGCCACACGAGAGCCCGCCACCTCGTGGCTTCTAGCTCATCTCCGTGGAACCTTGTTCCGCGGCCATGTACAAGCAAGGGCACCGCCGGCAGCTCACTTCACCCCGGGCTTCGTTCTTCACGCATTCAGTTCCACATGTCGTGCCCATAACACCAAGGGCAATGGAAGGCAGGAAAGCGGAGCACTGAGGGCACGGATGAGAGCGGGTAAATGTCTTTGATAATCCGGAGCATAGAATGTGGAATACTGATCCAAGAGGTCAATCGAGACTGAGAACAGCTTGTGATATTGTTGCTTAGGACTTATCTACTTGGGACTCCGCACGGCGTGTCTACACGCCGTGGGTCTCATCCCTCTCATGTCATCCTCTTTCCTCTTACTTGGACTCCACGCGGTGCGGCTACACACCGCGGGTCTCGTCCTCAAGCACACACAGGTCATCATCCTTTCACTCCTATTGCGTCCTCTTCTTCATCCGCGGCTCGCGTACGTGGTCTTTGTGATCTTCCTGGAATCTTCATCTTCTGCGGTGCGTCTTCAGGTGCCTCTCCGTGATTGATGCGCCAACTCTCGTGCTCATTGGTTGTTGCTCCCCTGATTGCTCTATCTGTCCGCTGACCTGCCTGCCTTCTCTCGGTAACTGCGCGCCTCATTGCGGCTTGGCCCTTGTTCCCTTCTCACCGCGGATCCCCTGCCACTGCTTCACGCCTCCTCACAGCTTCTGCCACAAGCGCTTGAGATAGCCGTAGAGAGGTCGCTGCATATGGCAATATCAACCTGCGGCACCTTCCCTGCGAGTAGCCCTGTCCTCACCGCTGCTGGATTATGCGCCACCCCACACTCAACCGCGCTCGCGGGAGCCAGTATTCCTTGCGCAGTTCGCAGCTTGCCACGATCCCTTCTCCCCGAATTGACCCCTCGGCGGAGCAGCGACAGAGACTCGCCTGACATAGTGCCCGACTGAGGCACAACTATGGTACAACTAGGGCGCAAGTCGGGCGCAAGTAGGGTGCAAGTAGGACGCAACTAGGGCGCAAGTAGGACGCAAGTAGGCCGCAAGTAGGGCGCAACTAGGGTGCAACTAGGGCGCAACCACGGTACAAGTAGGGGACAAGTAGGGCGCAACTAGGGTGCAACTATGGCTCAACTAGGGTGCAAATAGGGCACAAGTAGGGAGTAAGTAGGGTGCAACTAGGGCATACCTAGGGTGTAACTAGGGCGCAAGTAGGACGCAAGTGGTGCGCGAGTAGAACGCAACTAACGCGCAACTAGGATGCAACTGGGGCGCAAGTAGGAGGCAAGTAGAGCGCACCAAGGGTGTAACTAGGGCGCAACTAGGGCGCAAACAGGGTGCAAGTAGGGCGCAACTAGGGTGCAACTATGGCGTATTTATGGCACAACTAGGGCGTAACAAGTGCCCAACCCAGGTACAAGTAGGGCACAACTAGGACGCAAGTAGGGTGCAAGTAGGGCACAAGAAGGGTGCAACTAGGACGCAAGTAGGGCACAAGTAGGGCACAACTAGGGTGCAACTAGGGCGCAACTAGGGCACAACTAGGGCGTAGCTAGAGTCCAACTTAGGCGCAACTTGGACGCAACAAAGGCACAAGTAGGGCGCAAGGAGGGTGCAAGTAGGGCGCAAGTAAGGCACAACTAAAGCGCAACTAGAACGCAAGTAGGGCCCACGTAGGGTGCAACTATGACGTAACTAGGGTACGACTAGGACACAAGTAGGGTGCAAGTAGGGCTCAACTGGTGCAACTAGGGCGCAACTAGGGCGCAAGTAGGGGGTATGTATGACGCAACTAGGGTGCAACTAGGACGCAACTAGGACGCAACTAGGGCTCATTTAGGGTGCAGCTAGTGTCCAACTGGGGCGCAACTAGGATGCAACTAAGGCGCAACCCGGGCTCAAGTAGGGTCCAAGAAGGGTGCAACTAGGGCGCAAGTAGGACGCAGCTAGGGCGCAACTAGGGCGCAACTAGGGCACAACGAGGGCGTAGCTAGTACCAAACTGAGGCGCAACTAGGGCGCAAGTAAGGCGCAACTAGGGCGTAACTAGGGCGCAAGTAGGGCGCAAATAGTGCATAACTAGGGCACAACTATGGCTCAACTAGGGCTCAAGTAGGGCACAAGTAGGACGTAACTAGGGTGCAACTAGGGCGTAACTAGGGCGTATCTAGGTTGCAAGGAGGGCGCAAGTAGGACACAAGTAGGACGCAACTAGGGTGCAACTAGGACTCAACTAGGAAGCAAGTAGGGGGAAAGTAGGGTGCAAGTAAGACACAAGTAGTGCGCAAGTAGGATGCAGCTAGGGCGCAACTAGGGCGCGACTAGGGCGTAAACAAGGGCGTAGCTTGTGCCCAACTGAGGCGCAACTAGGGCGCAACTAGGGCACAACTAGGGCATAACTAGGACGCATGTGGGGCGCAAGTAGGGCGTAAGCAGGGCGCAAGTAGGGTGCCACTAGGGCGCAACAAGGACGTAACTAGTGCTCAACTGAGGCTCAACTAGGGCGTAACTAGGGCGCAGCTAGGGTGCGACTAGGGCACAAATAGGGTTTAAGTAGGGCGTAACCAGGGAACAACTAGCGCGCAACTAGGGCGCAACTAGGACGTAGCTAGTACCCAATTGAGGCGCAACTAGGGCGCATCAAGGGCGCAAGTCGGGCGCAAGTAGGACGCAAGAAGGACACGAGTAGGGTGCAACTAGGACGGATGTAGAACACAAGAAGGGTGCACGTAGGATGCAACTAGGGCGCAACTAGGGCACAACCAGGACGTAGCTAGTGTCCAACTGGGGTGCAACTAAGGCGCAACTAAGGCGCAACTAGGGTGCAACTTGGGCGCAAGTAGGACGCAAGTAGAGTGCAACAAGGGCGCGATTAGGGCTCAACTATGGTACAAATAGGGCACAAGTAGGGTGCAAATTGGGTGCAACAAGGGCGCAACTAGGGTGCAACTAGGGCGTAAGGAGGACACAAGTAGGGCACAAGTAGGACGCAACTAGGGTGCAACTAGGGTGCAACTAGGGCGGAAGTAGGTCGCAAGTAGGGCGCAAGTATGCTGCAACTAGGGTACATCTAGAACCAACGAGGCTGCAACTAGGGCGCAACTAGGACGTAGGTTGTGCCCAATTGAGGTGCAAATAGGGCGCAAGTAGGCTACATGTAGGGCACAAGTAGGGCACAAGTAGGGCGCAATTAGGGGACAATTGAGGGCAACTGGAGCGCAACAAAGGCGTAGCTAGTGCCCAACTGAGGTACAACTAGGGCGCAACTAGGGCGCAAGTAGGACGCAAGTAGTGTGCAGCTAGGGTGCAATTAGGGTGCAAATAGGTCGCAACTAGGGTGTAAGTAGGGCGCCTGTAGGGTGCAACTAG
This sequence comes from Penium margaritaceum, assembly GCA_023375785.1. Lineage (NCBI taxonomy): Eukaryota > Viridiplantae > Streptophyta > Zygnematophyceae > Desmidiales > Peniaceae > Penium > Penium margaritaceum. Next base: position 86,822 of record SZWC01003774.1, read on the forward strand.
GGCATGACTAGGACACAACTATGGCGCAAGTAGGGTGAATGGAGGGTGCAACTATGGGTGCGACTAGGGCTCAAATAGGGGGAAAGTAGGGCGCAAGTAGGACGTAACTAGTGCACAACTAGGGTGTAACTAGGCGCAACTAGGACGTAGCTAATGCCCAACTAAAGCACAACTAGGGCGCAACTAGGGTGCAACTAGGGTGCAAGTCGGACGCAAGTAGGGCGCAAGTAGGATGAAAACAGGGCACAAGTAAGGGACAAGAAGGGCGCAACTAGGTTGTAAGTAGGGCGTAAGTAGGGCGCATGCAAGATGCAACTAGGGTGCAACTAGGACGCAACTAAGGGACAAGTAGGGCGCAAGTAGGGCGCAACTTGTGTGCAACTAGGGCATAACTAGGGCACAACTGGGACGTAGCTAGTGCCCAACGGAGGCGCAACTACGGCGCAATTAGGGTGCAAGTCAGGCACAAGTAGGACACAACTAGGACGCAAGTAGGGCTCAAATAGGGTATAAGTAGGGCACAACTAGGGTGCAACTAGGTTGCAAGTAGGGTGCAAGTAGGGCGCAAGTAGGGTGCAACTAGGGCGCAACTAGGGCACAAGTAGTACACAAGTAGTGCACAAATAGGGTGCAACCAGGGTGCAACTAGGGCGCACGTAGGGCGCAAGAAGGGTGCAACTAGGGTACAACTAGGGTGTAGCTCGTGCCCAATTGAGGCACAACTAGGGCGCGACTAGGGCGCAAGTCGGGCACAAGAAGGGTGCGAGTAGGACGTGTCATAATAATACAAGTATGTGAATGGAAGTAGCAGAAGTTGGCAGAAGCATCGGAACATGCACGAGTATGTCGGCAAGAGTGACGGAAACGAGAGCGGTCCTGATGTGTTAGTCACTGAGCTTGAGAGAGGCTGGAGTACTGATGATTCAAGGTAGACGAGGTGTTGTGAGAGAGCGAGAGCAAGACAAGTGATGGCTGGATGGAGAGAGTTGAGCGAAGGAGCGAGAGCGACGGAGGGAAAAACTGCGAGTTGGGAGAGACTGGCGAAAAACAAGGTATGCGCGGAGAGAGCAGAGTGAAGACACGGCGGCGAAGCCGTGGAACCAAAGGGGAACAGGATGGAAATAACTGTTATGATTAACTCGAGGGAATGAACATCCTCGGTAAAAAGGGGGAGAACAGGACAAGAATACTAACCACCGGCTTCTTTCCGCTAGCCGGACGCGAGTGAAAGGGATAAACTAGGGCGCAACTAGGGCGCTACTAGGGCACAACTAGGGCAAAACTAGGGTGCTACTAGGATGCAAGTAGGGCGCAACTAGGGAGAAACTAGCATGCAACTAGCGCAAAACTAGGGTGGAACCAGGACGCAAGTACGGCACAAGTATGGCGTAACTAGGGGCGCATATAGGATGCAAGTAGGGCGCAAGTAAGGCGCAACAGAGGAGCAACTAGGGCGCAACTAGGACGCAACTAAAACACAACTAGGGCGTAGCTCGTGTCCAACTGAGGCGCACCTTGGACACAACTAGGGTACAACTAGAGTGCAACTAGGGCGCAACTAGGGTGTCGGTAGGGCGTAAGAAGGGTGCAAGTAGAGCACATATAGGGCACAACTTGGGCGTAACTAGGGCACAACTAGGGCGCAAGGATGGCGCAACTAGGGCACAAGTAGGAAGTAAGTAGGGCGCAAGTAGGACGCTACTAGGGCACAAATAGGGCGCAACTATGGTACAACTAGGGCGCAACTAAGCCGTAGGTAGTGCCCAACTGAGAGGCAACTAGGGGGCAACTAGGGCGCAGCTAGGAAGCAAGTAGGGCACAACTAGGGCACAATTAGGGTGCAACTCGGGTGCAACTATGGTGTAGCTAGTGCCCAACTGAGGCGGAACTCGGGCGCACCTAGGGCGCAAATAGGGTGCAAGTAGGGCGCCACTAGGGCGCAAGTAGGAAGTCAATGGGACGCAAGTAGGGCGCAAACGGCGTGTAACTAGGACATAGTTATGGCACAACTAGGGCTCAACTAGGGCGTAGCTAGTGCCCAAACGAGGCGCAACTAGGGCGTAACTAGGACGCAAGTAGGATGCAACTAGGTCGTAACTAGGGCGTAACTAGGGTCTAGAAGGGCACAAGTAGAGCACAACAAGGGCGCAACTAGGGTGCAACTAGGTTGCAAGTAGGGCACAAATATGGAGCAAGTAGGGTGCAACTACGTCGCAGCTAGGGCCCAACTAGGGCTAATGTAGGATGCAAGTAGGGTGCAAGTAGAGCGCAACTAGGGTGTATCTAGGGCGCAATTAGGGTGAAGTAGGGCACAAGTAGGGTGCAACTAGGGTGGAAATAGGGCGCAACTAGAGCGCAAGTTGGGCACAACTGGGGTGCAACTAGGGCACCACTCGGGCGTAGCTAATGCTCAACAAAGGCAAAACAAGGGTACATCCAGAGTGCAACTAGGGCGTAAGTAAGGCGTAAGTAGGATGCAACTATGGCACAAGTAGGGCACAAGAAGGGTGCAAGTATAGCACAACTAGGACGTTATTAGGACGCAACTATGGCGCAATTAGGGTGCAACTAGGATGCAAGTAGGGCATAACTAGGGTGCAACTAGGGCGCAACTAGAGTGCAACTAGGGCACAAATAAGGCACAACTAGGGTGCAACTAGGCCGTAACTAGGGCATAGCTGGTGCTCATCTGAGGCGCAACTAGGGCGCAACTAGGGTGCAAGTCGGGCACAACTAGGGCGCAAGTAGGGTACAACTAGGACGCGAGTAGGGCACAAATAGGACGAAACTACGGTGCAACTAGGGCGCAAATAGGGCATAGCTAGTGGCAAACAGAGGCGCAACTAGGGCACAACTAGGGCACAAGAAGGACGCAACAAGGACACAAGTAGGGCGCAACTAGGGCGCAAGTAGGGTGCACTTAGGGCACAACTAGGGCGCAACTAGGGCGTAAGTAGGGCGCAACTAGAGTCCAGCTACGATGCAACTAGGGCATAGTTTAAGCTCAACTGAGGCACAACTAGGGCGCAACTATGGCGCAAGTATGACGCAAGTAGGGCGCAGGTAAGGCGCAAGTATGGTGTAACTAGTGCGAAACTAGGACGCAACTAGGCCGTAGCTAATGCCCAACTGAGGTGCAACTAGGGCGCAACTAGGGCGGAACTGGGGTGCAACTAGGGCGCATGTAGGGCGTAAGTAGGGTACAACTGGGGCGCAACTAGGGCGCAACTAGGGCTCAACTAGGGTGCAACTAGGACGTAGCTAGTATCCAACCGACGCACAACAAGGACACAACAAGGACGCGACTACAGCGCAAGTAGCACGCAACTAGGGTGCAACTAGGGCGCAACTAGGGTGCAACTAGGGTGGAGCTAGTGTCCAACTGAGGAGCAACTAGGGCGCAAGCAGGGCACATGTAGGGCGCAACTAGGGCGCAACTAGGGCGCAACTAGGGCGCAACTAGGGCGTAGCTAGTACCCAACTAAGGTGCAAATAGGGCGCACCTACGGCTCAACCAGGGCGTAGCTAGTGTCCATCTAAGGTGCAAATATGGCACAACTAAAGCGCAATTAGGGTGCAACCAGGGCGCAACTAGGGCACAAGTAGGGCGCAAGTAGGGTGCAAGTAGGGCGCACCTAGGACGCAACTAGGGCACAACTAGGGTGCAACCAGGACGTAGCTCGGGCGTAGCTAGTGCTCAACTAAGGCACAACAAAGGTGCAAATAGGGTGCAAGTAGGGCGCAACTAAAGCACAAGTAGGACGCAATCATGGCGCAAGTAGGGTGCATGAAGGGTGCAAGAAGGGTACAAATATGGGTGTAATTTTGACGCCTCAATCAGGCACTACCTACGCCCTAGTTGCGTCCTAGTTGCACCCTAGTTGCACCTTACTTACACCCTACTTACGCCCTAGTTGCGTCCTAGTTGCGCCCTAGTTTCGCCCTAGTTGCAACCTACTTGCGTCCTAGCTACGCCTGACGTGCAACCTAGTTGTGCCCTAGTTGCGCCTCAGGTGTGCACTAGCTTCGCCCTAGTTGCACTCTAGTTACATCCTATTTGCGCCCTACTTACACCCTGCTTGCGGCCTAGTTGCGCCCTAGTTGCATCCCACTTGCGCCTTTCTCACGCCCTAGTTGCACCCTAGTTACGCCCTAGTTGCACCCTAATTGCGCCCTAGTTGCACCCTACTTATGCCCTAGTTGCGCCCTAGTTGCGCCCTAACTACACCCTACTTGCGTCCTAGTTACACCCTACTTGCGCCCTAGTTGCGCCCTACTTGCGCCCCAGTTGCGCACTAGTTTCACCTCAGTTTGGCACTAGATATACCCTATTCGCACCCTAGTTGCACCTTACTTGCACCCTGTTGGAATGATGCTCCTCACCATGTCAGGAGTGACTCCAAAAAGGAACACCAAAAAGACAAGCCTTAGTGGCTTAGTGGTTAATGGTGTCCACCTCTAGAGGCAGGGGCCCGGGTTCAAGTCCCACAAGATGAAATTCTGCCCTGCCTCAAGGGAGGTAGAAAATAGATGCCAGGAAGCTAGCTCAACCTCTTGAGTTCCTCTTTAAGTTTCTAGAAGGCCAGGTGAGGGTCCAGGAAGGTGGCACACCTTCTAGAAGGGGTGACTTGTCCTACAAGGCATCTAGAGGTGTCTTGGTCTTCTGGACACCTTCCCTCCTACTAGAAGCAAGCTGATGAATCTAGGAAGGGGCAGAAGCTTCTAGAGGAGGGAAGGGATGCCTTCCTAGGTGGGAAAAGGACAGCCTACCAAGGAGCACTCTAGAAGCCATAGAATCTGCTAGGAAGATCCAAATCTGGCATGCTTTGGTGTTCTGGAAAGCTTAGATCAGTGGCTATGAAATGCCACTTCTTGTGAGCCTTGATCAAGTGTTAATTCCCATCCAATTGAGGCCAAAACTATTGCCTCACTCTTTGACCAGATTTTTCCATCCTTGGAACCAGTTGCCTCCACAGTTTCAGTCTCTCCCAAAACAGTTGGTGGTGTGAACCAGCCACTGCTAGGGACCCTCCAGGGTGCACACTCACCCTCAGGCCAACAAAGGGTTATGGGCCCACGCCTCTAAGGGGTTCAAATTCAGCTTGACTTCACGCTTCCAACAGTAAGACATGGCAACCAGCGAGCAAGAGAGCAGCCGCGCTGTCCTTAAGTTTGATGGGACAGGCTTTGCCTTGTGGAGGTGGCAGTTTGAGGTCTTCCTCGACGACAAGGGACTGCTTGAGCTCATAAAAGGTGATGAGACTGCTCCGCCGGAGACTGCAACGGCTGAGGTGAAGGAGGCATACAAGAAGCGCATCAAAAAGGCGTTGGCGCTCCTTGTGTCCGCGTTATGCCCACCACAACTTGGGCACATCCAAGGATGCACCCTGGCCGCAGACGCCTGGTCAAAACTCTGCTCCATCTACCACTCAAGCAACCTTGCCAATCAGCTCTTCATCTTCAAACGGCCCGTCACCCTCCGAGCCAACGAAGGTGACAACATCATGGAGATCATGCAACAGATTGAGTCGCTCGTAGAGGAGTGCGTGGCCATTGGTTGGGAGGTCGACTCTCAGTTGCAAGCTATGATCCTCCTTCTGGCCTTGCCGGACTGTTGGAGTCCTATGATCACAGTCCTTGGTGGCTGGCCTTCCGACTAGCTAAAGTACCCCAAGGTTGCTGAGTACGTGCGCAATGAGTGGATGCGACGTGGAGGTCAAGAGAGTGCAGCGGCATCAACTTCAGCTTACACAGTTCATCCTCAAAGTGGAGGCCGAGGCGACAAGTGGAAGGGTGCCAAACAGGGCACCAAGAAGGGTGACAAGAAGGGGGAGTGCTTCAACTGCGGCAAGGAGGGCCACTACGCGTGCAACTGTACTAAGAAGGAAACAGATCGGTTGCAGTGGGGTGGGAAGAAAGATGAGCACGCCCTTATGGCGTACAACTCCACCAACTTGAAGGATCCGGGAGTTGCCGTCATCGACTCCGGATCAGGCCGCCACACGCAATGCAACAGGGCGGCATTTGTCACCTACGGCGCCTCGGAGAGACGCATGACGGTGGCCATGGAAAACCAGAGGTGGCCGCCGATGAGGGTAACGCCCGCATTGAGTCAATTGTGGATGGAAAACCTGTCACGAGCACAATCTACAATGTGCTGCATATGCCCAACTTTGGGGCAAACCTGCTCTCCGTCAGCCGCCTTACCGACAAGGGACTTGAGGTGCTCTTCACAAAGAAGGAGGCCGTCATCCGCAAAGAGGGCAAAGGTGAGGTGATTGCGCGTGCCAAGAGGGAGGACGACTTGTACCTGCTACG
>SZWC01003774.1:100496-127883 GCA_023375785.1 Penium margaritaceum
GCGAGTGGTTGCGAGTGGTTGCGAGTGGTTGCGAGTGGTTACGAGTGGTTGCGAGTGGTTGCGAGTGGTTGCAAGTGGTTGCAAGTGGTTGCGAGTGGTTGCTAGTGGTTGCGAGTGGTTGTGAGTGGTTGCGAGTGGTTGCGAGTGGTTGTGACTGGTTGCGAGTGGTTGTGAGTGGTTGGGAGTGGATGCAAGTGATTGCGAATGGTTGTGAGTGGTTGTGAGTGGTTGTGATTGGTTGCGAGGTGTTTTGAGTGATTGCGAGTGATTGTAAGTGGTTGCGAGTGGTTACGAGTTGTTGCGAGTGGTTGCGAGTGGCTACGAGTGGTTGTGAGTGGTTGCATGTGGTTGCGAGTGGTTGCATGTGGCTGCGAGTGGTTGTGAGTGGTTTAGATAATTTGCGAGTGGTTGCGAGTGGTTGTAAGTGGTCGTGAGTGGTTGTGAGTGTTTGCAAGTGGTTGCCAGTGCTTGCAAGTGGTCGTTATTGGTTGTGAGTGGTTGTGAGTGGTTGCAAGTGGTTGCAAGTAGTTGTGAGTGGTTGCGAGTGGTTGCAGGCGGTTGCGAGTTCTTACAAGTGGTTTCAAGTTGTTACGAGTGGTTGTAAGTGGTTGCGAATGGTTGTGAGTGGTTGTGCATGGTTGCGAGTGGTTTCGAGTGGTTACAAGTTCTTGCAAGTGGATGTGAGTGCTTGCAAGTGGTTGCGAGTCTTTGTGAGTGGTTGCAAGTGGATGCAAGTGGTTGCAAGTGGTTGTGAGTAGTTGTGAGTGGTTGCTAGTGGTTGCGAGTGGCTGCGAGTGGTTGCGAGTGGTTACTAGTGGTTGCGAGTGGTTGCGAGTGGTTGCAACTAGGGCGCAAGTAGCGCGCAACTAGGGTGCAACTAGGGTGCAACTAGGGCGCAACTAGGGCGTAGCTAGTGTCCAACTGAGGAGCAACTAGGGCGTAAGTAATGCGCACGTAGGTCGCAACTAGGGTGCAACTAGCACGTAACTGGGGCGTAGCTAGTACCGAACTGAGGTGCAAATAGGACGCAATGAGGGTGCAAATAGGGCGTAACTAGGGCCTTAGCAAGGCAGAATTAGGGCGCAATCAGGGTGCAACTAGGACACAACTAGGGCGCAAGTAGGACGCAAGTAGGATGCAAGTAAGGGACAACAAGGCTGCAACTAGGGTGCAACTAAGGCGCAAGGAGGACGCAAGTACGGCGCAAGAAGGACGCAACTAGGGTGCACCTAGGACGCAAGTAGGGCGTAATAAGGACGCAAGTAGGGCGCATCTAGGGTATAATGGGACGCAACTAGGGTGCAACTAGGGCACAGCTAGGGCGTAGCTTGTGGCCAACTGAGCTGCAACTAGGGGGCAACTAGGGCACAACTAGGGCTCAAGTATGGCGCAAGTAGGGCGCAAGTATGACACAACTAAGACGCAACTATGACGTAACTAGGGCATAGCTAGTGCCGAACTGGGGTGCAACTAGGGTGCAACTAAGACACAACTAGGATGCAACTAGGGCGCAAGTAGGGTGTAAGTAGGACACAACTAGGGCGGAACTAGGGCGCAACTAGGGCTCAACTAGGGTGTAGCTAGTGCCCAAGTGAGGCGCAATTATGGTGCAACTAGGGTGCAACTAGGGCACAAGTAGGGCGTAACTAGGGGGCGAGAAGGCGCAAATAGGGCGTACATAGGCCGCAAGTAGGGCGCACCTCGGACGCAACTAGGGCGTAAGTATGGCGTGGCTAGTGTCCAACTGAGGCGCAACTAGGGCGCAACTAGGATGCAAGTAAGACGCAACTATGGCGCAAGTAGGGCGCAACTATGGTGCAACTAGGGTGCAAATAGGACACAATTAGGGCTCAAGTAGGCCGCAAGTAGGGTACAACCAGGGCGCAACTAGGGTGCAACTAGGACGCAACTAGGGCCCAAGTAGGGTACAAGTAGGGTGCAACTAGGGTACATCTAGGACGCAACTAGGGCATAGCTAGTGCCCAACTGAGGTGGCTAGGACGCAAGTAGGACGCAAGTAGGACGCAAGTAGGGCGCAAATAAGGTGCAATTAGGACGCAGCTAGGCGGCAACTAGGACGTAGCTAGTGCCCAACTAAGGTGCAACTAGGATGGAACTAGGGAGCCAGTAGGGTGCAACAAGGATGCATGTAGGGCACAACTAAGGCACCACGTGGGCGCAACTAGGCTAGAACTAATGCGCAACTAGGGCGCAAGTAGGGCGCAAGTAAGGCGCAACCAGTGCGCAACTAGGGTGTAACTAGGGCCTATCTAGTGTCCAACTCAGGCGCAACTAGGGTACAACTAGGCCGCACCTAGGGCGCAAGTAGGACGCAACTAGGGCGCTTCTAGGGCTCAACTAGGGCGCAACTTGTTTGTAGCTAGTGCCCAACTGAGGAGCAACCATGATGAAACTAAGGTGCAACAAGGGTGCAACTAGGATGCAAGTAGGGCGTAACTAGGACATAACTAGGGCGCAACTAGGACGCAACTAGGGTGCAACTAGGGCGTATCTAGTGACCCAACTGTAGCGCAACTAGGGCGCAACTAGGACGCAAGTTGGGCGCATCTAAAGCGCAAGTAGGCTGCAAGCAGGGCGCAACTAGGACGCACCTAGGGCACATCTATGGCACAAGCAGGGTGCAAGTAGGGTGCAACTAGGGTGCAACTAGGGTGCAACTAAGAAGCAAGTAGGGCGCAAGTACGTCGCAAGTAGGACACACCTATGGCGTATCTAGGGCACAACTAGGGCGCAACTAGGGCGCAAGTCGGGCACAACTAGAATGCAAGTAGGGCGCATGTATGGCGCAAGAAGGGCTCAAGAAGGGCGCAAGCAGGACGCAGTTAGGGCACAACGAGAGCGTAACTAGGGCGCAAGTAGGACACATGTAGGTCACATCTAGGACACAACTAGGACGCAACTAGGGCGCATGTAGGATGCAAGTAGGGCGCAACTAGGGGGTAACTAGGGCGCAACTAGAGCGTAGGTAGTGCCTCAATGAGGCGCAACTAATGTGCAACTAGGGTGCAAGTCGGGCATAAACAGGACGCAAGTAGGGCGCAAGTAGGGTGCAAGGAGGGCGCAATTAGGATGCAACTGCGGTGTAACTAGGGCACAACTAGGGCGCAACTAGGGCGCTACTAGGGCGCAAGCAGGGTGCAAATAGGGAGAAACTAGCACGTAACTAGGATAAAACTAGGGTGTCACTAGGACGCAGGTACGGCACAAGTAGGGCGCAACTAGGGGTGCAACTACGATGCAAGTAGGGTGCAAGTAAGGTGCAACAAAGGAGCAACTGGGGTGTAACTACGACGCAACTAGAACGCAACTAGGGCGTAGCTTGTGCCCAACAGAGGTGCACCTTGGACACAACTAGGGTACAACTAGGGTGCAACTAGGGCGCAAGTAGGGCGTACGTAGGGCGTAAGTAGGGTGCAACTAGAGCACATCTAGGGTATAGCTAGGGCGTAACTAGGGCACAACTAGGGCGCAAGGATGGTACAACTAGGGCGCAAGTAGGACGTAAATAGGGTGCAAGTAGGGCGCTACTAGGGCACAACTAGGGCGCAACTAGGACACAAATCGGGCGCAACTAGGCCGTAGGTAGTGCCCAACTGAGGGGTAACTAGGGGGCAACTAGGGCGCAGCTAGGAAGCATGATGTGTGCGCAACTAGGGTGCAACTTTGGCGTAGCTAGTGCCCAACTGAGGCGGAACTAGGGCGCAACTAGGGCGCAACTAGGGTGCAAGTAGGGCGCAACTAGGGCGTAAGTAGGACGTCACTAGGACGCAAGTAGGGCGCAAACAGTGCGCAACTAGGGCGTAACTAGGGCGCAACTAGGGCGTAGCTGGTGCCCAAATGAGGCGCAACTAGGGCGTAACTAGGGCACAAGTACGATGCAACTAGGTCGCAACTAGGGCGTAGCTAGGGTCCTAGAAGGGCGCAAGTAAAGCACAACAAGGGTGCAACTAGGGTTGCGCAAGTATGGAGCAAGTAGCGTGCAACGATGGCACAAATAGGGCGCAACTAGGGCAAAAGTAGGGTGCAAGTAGGGCGCAAGTAGGGTGCATCTCGGGTGTATCTAGGGCGCAATTAGGGCGCAAGTAGGGTACAAGTAGGGTGCAACAAGGGTGGAACTAGGGCGCAACTAGGGCCCAAGTTGGGCACAACTAGGGTGCAACTGGGGCACAACTCGGGCGTAGCTAATGCTCAACTAAGGCACAACAAGGGTGCATCTAGGGTGCAAGTAGGGCGTATCTAAGGCGCAAGTAGGACGCAACTATGGGACAAGTAGGGCGCAAGTAGGGTATAAGTAGGGCACAACTATGGCGCAACTAGGAAAAAACTATGGCGCAACCAGGGCGCAACTATGGTGCGAGTAGGGCATAACTAGGGTGCCACTAGGGCGTAAATAGAGCGTAACTTGGGCACAAGTAAGGCACGACTAGGGTTCAACTAGGCCGTAACTAGGGCCTAGCTAGGGCTCATTTGAGGCGCAACTAGGGCACAACTAGGGTGCAAGTCGGGCACAAGTAGGGCGCAAGTAGGGTACAACTAGGACGCAAGTAGGGCACAAATAGGATGCAACTACGGCATAACTAGGGTGCAAACAGGGCGTAGCTAGTGCGAAACAGAGGCGCAACTAGGGCATAACTAGGGCGCAAGAAGGGCACAACAAGGGCACAAGTAGGGCGCATCTAGGAAGAAAGTAGGGTGCAGTTAGGCCATAACTAGGGCACAAATAGGGCGTAAGTAGGGTGGAACTAGGGTCCAACTACGACGGAACCAGGACGTAGCTTATGCCTAACTGAGGCGCAACTAGGGTGCAACTAGGGCGCAAGGAGGGCGCAAGTAGGGCGCAAGTAGGCCGCAAGTAGGGTGCAACTAGGTCGAAACTAAGACGCAACTAGGGCGTAGCTAGTGCCCAACTACGGCGCAATTAGGGCGCAACTAGCGCGGAACTAGGGTGCAACTAGGGCGCAAGTAGGGCGTAAGTAGGGCACAATTAGGGCACAACTAGGGCACAACTAGGGCGCAACTATGGTACAACTAGGGTGCAACTAGGATGTAGCTAGTATCCAACTGACGCACAACAAGGACGCAACAAGGGCGCAACTACGGTGCAAGTTTTGTGCAACTAGGACGCAACTAGGGCGCAACTAGGGTGTGGCTAGTGTCCAACTGAGGAGCAACTTGGGCGCAAGTAGGGCACATGTAGGGTGCAACTAGGGTGCAACTAGGGCGCAACAAGGGCACAACTAGGGTGTAGCTAGTACCCAACTAAGGCGCAAATAGGGCGCAACCAGGGCGCAACCAGGACGTAGATAGTGTCCATTTAAGGTGCAACTATGGCACAACTAGGGCGCAATTAGGGTGCAACCAGGGTGCAACTAGGGCGCAAGTAGGGCGCAAGTAGGGTGCAAGTAGGGCACAACTAGGATGCAACTAGGACGAAACTGGGGTGCAGCTAGGGTGTAGCTCGGGCATAGCTTGTGTTCAACTGAGGAGCAAAAAATGTGCAAATAGGGGGCAAGTAGGGCGCAACTAAGGCGCAAGTAGGACGCAACCATGGTGCAAGTAGGGTGCACCAAGGGTGCAAGTAGGGCGCAACTATGGGTGCAACTTGTGCGCCTTAGTAAGGCACTAGCTACGCCTCAGTTGCATCCTAGTTGCACGCTAGTTGCACCCTACTTGCACCCTTCTTCCGCCCTAGGTGCATCCTAGTTGCGCCCTAGTTGCACCCTAGTTGCGTCCTACTTGCGTCCTAGCTACGCCCGACTTGTACCATAGCTGTGCCCTAGTTGCGCCTCAGTTGGGCACTAGATACGCCCTAGTTGCACCCTAGTTACACCCTAGTTGCACCCTACTTGCACCCTACTTGCACCCTTCTCACGCCCTAGTTGCACCATAGTTACGCCCTAGTTGCACCATAATTCTGCCCTAGTTGCACCATACTTATGCCCTAGTTGTGCCCTAATTGCGCCCTAACTGCACCCTACTTGCTTCCTAGTTGCGCCCTACTTGCGCCCTAGGTGCGCCCTACTTGCGACCTAGTTGCGCCCTAGTTGCACCTCAGTTGAGCAATAGCTATGCCCTTTTCGTTCCCTAGTTACGCCCTTGTTGCGCCCTAGTTGCACCCTAGTGCTTGCAAGTGGTTGGGAGTGGTTGTGACTGGTTGTGAGTAGTTGCAAGTGGTTGCCAGTTCTTGCAAGTAGTTGCAAGTTATTGTGAGTGGTTGCAAGTGGTTGCGAATGGTTGTGAGTGGTTGTGAGTTGTTGCGTTTGCTTGCGAGTTGTTGCGAGTTGTTGCGAATTCTTGGAAGTGGGTGCGAGTGCTTGCAAATGGTTCCGAGTGGTTGTGAGTGGTTGCAAGTGGTTGCAAGTGGTTGCGAGTGGTTGTGAGTAGTTGTGAGCGGTTGCTAGTGGTTGCAAGTGGCTATGAGTGTTTGCGAGTGGTTGCTCATGGCTGTGAGTGACTACACTTTGTTGCAACTGGTTGTGAGTGGTTGCGAGTGTTTGCGAGTGGTTGTTAGTGGTTGCAAGTGGTTGCGAGTGGTTGCAAGTGGTTGTGAGTGGCTGCGAGTGGTTTCCAGTGATGGCAAGTGGTTGCAAGTGGTTCCGAGTGGTTGCAAGTGGTTGTGAGTGTTTGCATGTGCTTACGAGTGGTTCCGAGTGGTTGCGAGTGGTTGCAAGTGATTGCAAGTGGTCCCGAGTGGTAGCGAGTGGTTGCAAGAGGTTGCAAGTGGTTGCGAGTGGCTGCAAGTGGTTATGAGTTGTCACGAGTGGTTGTGAGTGGGTGCGAGTGGTTGCGAGTGGTTGCAAGTGGTTGCGAGTGGTTGCGAGTGGTTGCGATTGGTTGTTAGTGGTTGCCAGTGGTTGCGAGTGGGTGGGAGTGGTTGCGAGCGGTTGCGAGTGGGTGCAAGCGGTTGAGAGCCGTTGCGAGCAGTTGTGCGCGGTTGCAAGCGATTGCGAGCGGTTGCAAGCGGTTGCGAGTGGTTGTGAGTGGTTGCGAGTAGTTACGAGTGGTTGCGAGTGGTTGCGAGCTGTTGCGAGTGGTTGCGAGTGTTTGCTAGTGGTTACGAGTGGTTGCGCGTGGTTGTGAGTGGTTGCGAGTGCTTGCATGTTGTTGCTAGTGGTTGCAAGTGGTTGCTAGCCGTTGCGAGTGGCTGTAATTGGTTGTAAGAAGTTGCAAGTGGTTGTGTATGGTTGCAAGTGGATGCGACTGGTTTTTGTGTGGTTGCAAGTGAATGTGAGTGATTGCGTGTGGTTGCAAGTGGTTGCGAAACGTTGCGAGTGGTTGCACATGGTTACGAGTGGTTGCGAGTGGTTGCTAGTGGTTGGGAGTGGTTGCGAGTGGTTATGAGTGATTGCGAGTGGTTACTAGTGGTTGCGAGTGGTTGCAAGTGATTGCGAGTGGTTGCGAGTGGTTGTGAGTGGTTGCGAGTGGTTGCAAGTGGTTGTGAGTCGTTGCGAGTGTTTGCCAGTGGTTGCAAGTGATTGGGAGCGGTTGCGACTGGTTGTGAGTGGTTGCGAGTGGTTGCGAGTTGTTGCAAGGGGTTGTGGGTGGTTGCGACTGGTTGCGACTGGGTGCGAGTGGTTGGAAATGGTTGCAACTGGTTCCGAGTGGTTACGAGTGGGTGCGAGTGGGTGCGAGTGGTTGCAAGTGGTTGCGAGTGGTTATGAGTGGTTGTGAGTGGTTTGGAGTGGTTGGGAGCGGTTTCCAGCGGTTGCAAGTGGTTGCGATCGGTTGCGGACGGTTGCGAGCGGTTGCGAGTGGTCGCGAGTGGTTGCAAGTAGTTGCGAGGTTTTACAAGTGGTTAGGAGTGGTTGCGACTAGTTGCGACTGGTTGTGATTGGTTGCGAGTGGTTGCGAGTGGCTGTGACTGATTGTGAGTGATTTTGAGTGGTTGGGAACGATTGCGATTGGTTGCAAGTGGTTGCGAGTGGTTGCGAATGGTTATGAGTTGTTGCGAGTGGCTGCAAGCGATTTCAAGCGGTTGTTAGTGGTTGCGAGTGGTTGGGACTGATTGTGAGTTGTTGTTAGTGGTTGTGAGTGATTGCGATTGGTTGCAAGTGGTTGCGAGTGGTTGCGAGTGGTTGCGAGTGGTTTTGAGTGGTTGTGAGTGGTTGCGAGCAGTTTCAAGCAGTTGCAAGTGGATCTGAGCGGTTGCGGGTGCTTGCGAGCGGTTGTGAACGGTTACGAGTGGTTGCGAGGTGTTACGATTGGTTTTGTGTGGTTGCGAGTACTAATGAGTGGTTGCGAGTGGTTGCGAGTGGTTGGGAGTGGTTGCGAGTTGTTATGACTGATTGCGGGTGGTTGTGAGTGGTTGTGAGTGGTTGCGATTGGTTGCGAGTAGTTGCGAGTGGTTGTGAGTGGTTGCGAGTGGTTACGAGGGATTACGAGTGGTTGCGAGTGGTTGCGAGTGGTTGCGAGTGGTTGCGAGTGGTTGCGAGCGGTTGCGAGTGGTTGCGAGTGGTTGCGTGGGGTTGCGAGTGATTGCGAGTGGTTGCGAGTGGCTGCGAGTGGTTGCGAGTGACTGCGAGTGGTTGCGAGTGGTTGCGAGTGGTTACGAGGGGTTGCGAGTGGTTGCGAGTGGTTGCGAGTGCTTGTGAGTGTTTGCGAGTGGTTACGAGTGGTTCCGAGTGGTTGCGAGTGGTTACGAGTGGTTGCGAGTGGTCGCGAGTGGTCACGAGTGGTTGCATGTGGTTGCGAGTGGCTGCGAGTGGTTGCAAGTGGTTGCGAGTAGTTGCGAGTTGGTGCTAGTGGTTGCGAGTGGTTGTGAGTGGTTGCGAGTTGTTGTGAATGGTTGCGAGTGGTTGTGTGTGGTTACGAGTGATTACGAATTGTTGCGAGTGGTTTTGAGTGGTTGCAAGTGGTTGCGAGTGGTTGTGAGTGGTTGCGAGTGGTTGCAAGTGGTTATGAGTGGTTGCGAGTGATTTTGTGTGGTTCGAGTGGTTTTGAGTGGTTTTGAGTGGTTGCGAGTGGTTGCAAGTGGTTGCAAGTGGTTGCAAGTGGTTACAATTGGTTTTCGAGTTGTTGCGAGTGGTTGCGAGTGGTTGCGACTGGTTGCCATTGGTTGCGAGTGGTTGCGAGTGGGTGCGACTGGTTGCGAGTAGTTGCGAGTGGCCATTACTTGTTGAAGGTGTTTGTACTTGCTAGGTTATAAATGGTGTTCCCGACCCATTCTTTCCCCCTCTGACCATTTGTGACTCGTGTTATGAGTTTTTAACCTTGACCAGACACTGTGAAATTCGTTTGGTCATGGTTAGTGGCATATGCCTAATTTGGTTTGTCACTGTACATGGTTGCCACGCTGTGTCACTATGTATTGAACGTCTTTGTGCTTTCTAGTTGACAGGTCATATTCCCAAACCATTGCTACCCCCTTTTTGACTATTGTTGTGCGTTGTAAATATGGACCACATGAAGTGAATTGATTTGGTCATGGTCAGTGACATATGCATACTTTGGTTGGTCACTGTGCATGGTAGCCACACCGTGCCACTACATATTGAAGGTCTTGGTAATTGCTAGTCGATAATTAGAGTTATCTGTGAAGACGACTTATCGACCATTGTTTCCCACTCTGACCATTTGTGACTCGTGTTATGAGTTGTCAAAGTTGACCACACATATTGATATTCTTTGGTCATGGGCAGTGACATATGCCTACTTTGGTTGGTCATTTTACATGATAGCCACTCGGTGCCACTACTTATTGAAGGTCCTCATGCTTGCTAGTTCATACGTGGAGTTCCCAAACCATTGTTTCCCCCTCTGACCATTTGTGACTCATATCATGAGTTGTCAATGTTGACCACACACAGCGGACTTCTTTGCTCAAAGGCAGTACATATGCCTACTTTGGTCTGTCATTGTCCATTGTAGCCACGCCGTGCTACTACATATTGAAGGTCGTCGTACTTGCTAGTTTAAAACTAGTATTCCAAAACCATTGTTTCCCCCTCTGACCATTTGTGACTCGTGTTATGGGTTGTGAACGTTGACCACCCATACTGCAATTCTTTGGTCATGGTCAGTGACATATGCCTAGTTTGGTTGTTTGGTGTGCATTGTAGCCACACCATGCCACTACGTATTGAATATTGTTGTCCTTTTTAGTGGATACATGTGGTTCCTACACCATTGTCTCTTCCTTTGACCATCTGTGACTCGTGTTATGAGTTATCAATGTTGACCACACATAGTGGGCTTCTTTGGTCATAGTGAGTGACGTATGCATCCTTTGGTTGGTCACTGTGCACGCTAGCCACACTGTTCCAATACTTGTCGAAGGTCTTTGTACTTGCTAGTTGATGACTAGTGTTCCCAACCCATTGTTTCCCCCTCTGACCATTTGTGACTCATGTCATGAGTTTTCAACGTTGACCACACACTGTGAAACTCTTTTGGTCATGGTTAGTGGCATATGCCTACTTTGGTTTCTCACAGTACATGGTTGCCACGCCGTGTCACTATGTACTGCAGGTCTTTCTGCATTCTACTTGATAGCCAGTGTTCCCAAACCCTTGTTACCCCCTCTAACTATCTAGGACTCTTGCTGTGATTTGTCAACGTTGACCACATGAAGTGAAATTCTTTGGTCATTTAGGGACATATGCATACTTTGTTTGGTCAACGTGCATGGTTGCTAATCAATGACTAGTATTCACCAACCATTGTTTCCCCCTCTGACCAGTTGTGACTTGTGTTGTGAGTTGTGAAAGTTCACCACACATAGTGACATTATTTGGCCATGGTCAGTGACACATGCCTACTTTGGTTGGTCATTGTACATGGTAGCTACACCATGCCACTACTTATTGAAGGTCCATGTGCTTAATGCTTGACACCTGGTGTTCCTAAACCATATTCTCCCTATGACCATTTGTGACTCGTATTATGAGTTGTCAACGTTGACCACACACAACAGATTTCTTTGATCAAAGGTAGTACATATGCATACGTTGGTCGGTCATTGTGCATGGTAGCCACACCGTACTACTACTTATTCCATGTCGTTGTACTTGCTAGTCGAAAAACAATATTCGGAAACCATTGTTTTCACTTCTGGCCATTTGTGACTCTTTTTATGGGTTGTGAACGTTGACCACACACTGTTAAACTCTTTTGGTCATGGTTACTGGCATAGGCCTACTTTTGGTTTAGCGCTGTACATGGTTGCCACGCCGTGTCACTACGTACTGAATGTCTTTGTACTTTCTAGTTGATAGCAAGTGTTCCCAAACCATTGTTACCCCCTCTTACTATCTGTGACTCTTGTTGTGAGTTGTCAATGTTGACCACATGAACTAAAATACTCTGGTCATGGTCAGTGACATATGCATACTTTGGTTGGTCACCGTCCATGGTAGCCACACTGTGCCACTACATATTGAAGGTTTTTGTACTTGCTAATAAATGACTAGTATTCACAAACCATTGTTCCCCCCTCTGACCATTTGTGACTTGTGTTATGAGTTGTCAAAGTTGACCACACATAGTGACATTCTTTGGTCATGGTCAATGACACATGCCTACTTTGGTTGGTCATTGTACATGGTAGCCACACCGTGCCACTAGTTATTGAAGGTCCATGTGCTTAATACTTGATACCTAGTGTTCCCAAACCACTGTTTCCCCCTCTGACCATTTGTGACTTGCATAATGAGTTGTCAACGTTGACCACACACAGCGGATTTCTTTGGTCAAAGGCAGTACATATACCTACTTTGGTCGGTCATTGTGCATGGTAGCCACACCTTGCTACTACTTATTCAAGGTCGTTGTACTTGCTAGTTGAAAGCTAATGTTGTGAAACCATTGATTCCCCCTCTGACCATTTGTGACTCATGTTATGGGTTGTGCACGTTGACCACCCATACTAAAATTCCTTGGTCATGGTCAGTGACATATGCCTAGTTTGGTTGTTTTGGTGTGCAAAGTAGCCACACCGTGCCAGTACGTATTGATTTTTTTTTTCCTTTATAGTCAATACATAGGGTTCTCAAACCATTATCTCCCCCTCTCAACATTTGTGACTCGTGTTATGAGTTGTCAATGTTGACCACACATAGTGGACTTCTTTGGTCATAGTCAATGACGTATGCATCCTTTGGTCGGTCAATGTGCACGCTAGCCATACTGTGCCACTACTTATTGAATGCCTGTGTACTTGCTAGTTGATAACTAGTGTTCCTAACCCATTGTTTCCCCCTCTGACCATTTGACTCGTTTTATGAGTTTTCAACGATGACCACGCACTGTGAAATTCTTTTCGTCATGGTTAGTGGCATATGCCTAATTTGGGTTGTCACTGTACATGGTTGCCACGCCGTGTCACTAGGTACTGAAGGTCTTTGTGCTTTCTAGTTTAAGCCAGTGTTCCCAAACCATTCTTACCCCCCTCTGACTATCTGTGACTCTTGTTGTGAGTTGTCAACGTTGAGCACATGAAGTGAAATTCTTTGGTCATGGTCAGTGACATGTGCATACTTTGGTTGGTCACTGTGCATGGTAGCCACACTGTGCCCCTATATATTGAATGTCTTTGTACCTGCTAATCGATAACTAGTATTCACAAACCATGGTTTCCACCTCCGACCATTTGTGACTCATGTTATGAGTTGTCAATGTTGACCACACATAGTGACATTCTTTGGTCATGGTCAGTGACAAATTCCTACTTTGGTTGGTCGTTGTACATTGTAGCCACACCGTGCCACTGCTCATTGAAGGTTCTTGTGCTTGCTAGTTGATACCTGGTGTTCCCAAACCATTGTTTCTCCCTCTGACCATTTGTGACTTGTGGTTTGAGTTGTCAACGTTGGTCAAAGGCAGTACATATGCGTACTTTGGTCGGTCATTGTGCATGGTAGCCACACTGTGCTACTACTTATTGAAGTCCATTGAACTTGCTAGTTGAAAACTAACATTCTGAAACCATTGATTCCCCCTCTGACCATTTGTGACTCGTGTTATGGGTTGTGAACGTTGACCACCAATACTGAAATTCTTTGGTCATGGTAAGTGACATATGCCTAGTCTGGTTGTTCGGTGTGCATAGTAGCTACACCGTGCCACTACGTATTGAAGTTCTTTGTCCATTCTAGTCAAAACATAGGGTTCCCAAACCACTGTCTCTCCATCTAACCTTTTGTGACTCGTGTTATGAGTTGTCAAGGTTGACCACACATAGTGGATTTCTTTGATCTTAGTCATTGAGGTATGCATCCTTTGGTTGGTCACTGTGCACGCTAGCCACAGCGTGCCACTACTTGTTGAAGGTCTTTGTACTTGCTAGTTGATAACTATTGTTCCCAACCCATTGCTTCCCCCTCTGACCATGTGTGACTTGTGTTATGAGTTTTTAACATTGACCACACACTGTGAAATTCTTTTGGTCATGGGCAGTGGCATATACCTACTTTGGTTTGTAACTGTACATGGTTGCCACACCTTGTCACTACGTACCAAAGGTCTTTGTGCTTTCTAGTTGATAGCAAGTGTTTCCAAACCATTGTTACCCCCTCTGACTATCTGTGACTCTTGTTGTGATTTTTTAATGTTGACCACATGAAGTGAAGTTAGTTAGTCATGGTCAGTGAAATATGCATACTTTAGTTGGTCACTTTGCATGGTAGCCACACTGTGCAACTACATATTGAAGGTCTTTGTACTTGCTAATCGATATCAAGTATTCACAAACCATTGTTTTCCTCTCTGACCATTTGTGACTCGTGTTATGATTTGTCAAAGTTGACCACACGTAGTGACATTCTTTGGTCATGGTCAGTGACACATGCCTACTTTTGTTTTTCATTGTACATGGCAGTGACACCGTGCCACTACTTATTGAAGGT
Organism: Penium margaritaceum; assembly: GCA_023375785.1. NCBI lineage: Eukaryota > Viridiplantae > Streptophyta > Zygnematophyceae > Desmidiales > Peniaceae > Penium > Penium margaritaceum. Next base: position 114,359 of record SZWC01003774.1, read on the forward strand.
CCTTGTGCTTGCTATTTGATACCTGGTGTTCCCACACAATTGTTTCCCCTCTGACCATTTGTGACTTTTTTTATGAGTTGTCAACGTTGACCACACACATCGGATTTCTTTGGTCAAAGGTAGTACATATGCGTACTTTGGTCGTTCACTGTGCATGGTAGCCACACCGTGCTATTAATTATTGAAGGTCGTTATACTTGCTAGTTGAAAAGTAATATTCCGCAACCATTGTTTCCCCCTCTGACCATTTGTGACTCGTGTTATGGGCTGTGAATGTTGGCCATCCATACTGAATTTCTTTGGGCATGGTCAGTGACATATGACTAGTTTTGTTGTTCGGTGTGCATAGTAGCCACACCGTGTTAGTACGTATTGAAGATCTTTGTCCTTTCTAGTCGCTACATAGGGTTCCCAAACCATTGTTTCTCCCTCAGACCATTTATGACTCCTGTTATGAGTTATCAATGTTGACGACACATAGTGGACCTCTTTGGTCATAGGCAATGCTGTTTGCATCCTTTGGTTGGTCACCGTGCATGCTAGATACACCGTGCCACTACTCGTAGAAGGTCTTTGTACTTCCTAGCTGATAATTAGTATTCCTAACCCATTATTTCCCCCTCTGAACATTTGACACTTGTGTTATGAGTTTTCAATGTTGACCACACACTGTGAAGTTCTTTTGGTCATGGTTTGTGGCATATGCCTACTTCGGTTTGTCACTGGACATGGTTGCCACGCCGTGTCACTACGCACTTAAGGTCTTTGTGCTTTCTAGTTGATAGGTAGAGATCCCAAACTATTATTACCCCCTCTAAATATTTGTGACTCTTGTTGTGATTTGTCAACGTTGACCACATAAAGTGAAATTCTTTGGTTATGGTTAATGACATAGGCATACTTTGGTTGGTCACTCTGCATGGTAGCCACACTGTGCCACTACATATTGAAGGTATTTGTACTTGCTAATCAATAACTAGTATTCACAAACTAATTTTCCCCCTATGAGCATTTGTGCCTCGTGTTATAAGATGTCTGTGTTGACCACACATAGTGACATTCTTTGGTCGTGGTGAGTGACACATGCCTACTTTGGTTGGTCAGTGTACATGGTAGCCACACCATGCCATTACTTATCGAAGGTCCTTGTTCTTGCTAGTTGATACCTCATGTTCCCAAACCATTGTTTCCCCCTCTGACCATTTGTGACTTGTATTATGAGTTTTCAATGTTGACCACACACTACGGATTTCTTTGGTCAAAGGCAGTACATATGCCTACTTTGGTCGGGTATTGTGCATGGTAGCCACACCGTGCTACTACTTATTGAAGGTTATTGAACTTGCTAGTTGAAAACTAATATTCCGAAGCATTGTTACCCCCTCTGACTATTTGTGATTCGCGTTCTGGGTTGTGAACGCTGACCACCCATACTGAAATTCTTTGGTCATGGTTAGTGACATATGCCTAGTTTGGTTTTTTGGTGTGCATAGTAGCTCTACCGTGCCACTACGTATTGAAGTTCTTTGTCCTTTCTAGTCAATACATAGGGTTCCCAAACCATTGTCTCTCCCTCTGACCATTTGTGACTCGTGTTATGAGTTGTCAATGTTGACCACACATAGTGGATTTCTTTGGTCATAGTCAGTGACGTATGCATCCTTTGGTTGGACACTGTGCACGCTAGCCACACCGTGCCTCCAGTTCTTGAAGGTGTTTGTACTTGCTAGTTGATATCTAGTGTGCCAACCCACTGTTTTCCCCTCTGACCATTTGTGACCTATGATATGAGTTTACAACGTTGACCACACACTGTGAAATTCTTTTGGTCGTTGTTAGTCGCATATGCCTACTTTGGTTTGTCACTATACATGGTAGCCACGATGTGTCACTACGTACTGAAGGTCTTTGTGCTTTCTAGTTGATAGCCAGTGATCCCAAACCATTGTCAACCCCCTCTCTCTAGCTGTGACTCTTGGTGTGAGTTGTCAACGTTGACCACATGATGTGAAATTCTTTCGGCATGGTGAGTGACTTATGAATACCTTGGTTGGTCACTGTGCATGGTAGCCACACTGTGCCACTACATATTGAAGGTCTTTGCACTTGCGCATCGATAGCTAGTATTCACAAACCATTGTTTCCCCTCTGACCATTTGTGACTTGTGTTATGAGATGTCAATAATGACCACACATAGTGACATTCTTTGGTCATGGTCAGTGACACATGCCTACTTTGATTGGTCATTGTACATGGTAGCCACACCATGCCACTGCTTATTGAAGGTCCTTGTGCTTGCTAGTTGATACCTGGTGTTCCCAAACCATTGTTTCCCCCTTTGACCATTTGTGACTCGTATTATGAGTTGTCAACGTTGACCACAGACACCGGATTTCTTTGGTCAAAGGGAGTACATATGCCTACTTTGGTCGGTCACTATGTATGCTAGCCACACCGTGCTACTACTTATTCAAGGTCGTTGTACTTGCTAGTCTAAAGCTCATATTCCAAAACCATTGTTTCCCCCACTGACCACTTGTGACTCGTGTTATGGGTTGTGAACGTTGACCACCCATACTCAAATTCTTTGGTCATGGTCAGTGATATATGCCTATTTTGGGTTTGCGGTGTGCTTAGTAGCAACACCGTGCCACTGCGTATTGAAGTTCCTTGTCCTTTCTAGTTGATACATAGGGTTTTCAAAACTTCGTCTCTCCCTCTGTCCATTTGTGAGTCATGTTATAAGTTGTCAATGTTGACAACACATAGTGGACTTCTTTGGTCATAGTCAGTGATGTATGTATCCTTTGGCTGGTCATATTGCACGCTAGCCACACCATGCCACTACTTGTTGAAGGTAGTTGTACTTGCTAGTTCATCACTAGTGTTCCCAACCCATTGTTTGCCCCTCTTATCATTTGGGACTCGTGTTATGAGTTCTCAACGTTGACCACACACTGTGAAATTCTTTTGATCATGGTTAGTGGCATATGCCTACTTTGGTTTATCAATGTACATGGTTGCCATGCCATGTCACTACGTACTGAATGTCTTCGTGCTTTCTACTTGATAGCCAGTGTTCCCAAACCATTAGTACCCCCTTTGACTATCTGTGACTCTTGTTGTGAGTTGTCAACGTTCACCATATGAAGTGAAATTCTTTGGTGATGGTCAGTGACATATGCATAATTTGGTTGGTCACTGTGCATGGTAGCCACACTGTGCCACTACATATTAAATGTCTTTGGACTTGCTAATTGATAACTAGTATTCACAAACCATTGTTTCCCCCTCTGACCATTTGTGACTTGTGTTACATGTTGTCAAAGTTGACCACACATAATGACATTCTTTGGTCATGGTCAGTGACACATGCATACTTTGGTTGGTCATTCTACATGGTAGCCACACCGTGCCACTGCTTATTAAAGGTCCCTCTGATTGCTAGTTGATACCTGGTGTTCCTAAACCATTGTTTCCCCCTATGACCATTTGTGACTTGTAGTATGAATTGCCAACGTTGACCACAGACAACGGATTTCTTCTGTCAAAGGCACTACAAATGCCGACTTTGGTCGGTCATTGTGCATGGTAGCCACATCGTGCTACTACTTATTAAAGGTCGTTGTACTTGGTAGTTGAAAACTAATATTTCGACTCCATTATTTCTCCCTCTAACCATTTGTGACTCCTGTTATGGGAACGTGAACGTTGACGACCCATACTGGAATTGTTTGGTCATGGTCAGTGACATGTGCCTAGTTTGGTTGTTCAGCGTGCATAGTAGCCACACCGTGCCTCTACATATTGAAGTTCTCTGTCCTTTCTGGTCGATACACAGGGTTCCCAAACCATTGTGTCTCCTTCTGACCATTTGTGATTCGTGTTATGAGTAATCAATGTTGACCACACATAGTGGACTTCTTTGGTCATAGTCAGTGACATATGCATCCTTTGGTTGGTCATTGTGCATGCTAACCACACCGTGCCACTACTTGTTGAAGGTCTTTGTACTTGCTAGTTGATAACTAGTGTTCCCAACCCATTGTTTCCCCCTTCGACAATTTGTGACCCGTGTTATGAGTTTTCAACGTTGATTACACTGTGAAACACTTTTGGCCTTGCTTAATGGCATATGTCTTCTTTTGTTTGTCACTGTACATGGTTGCCACGCCGTGTCACTACATACTGAAGGTCTTTGTGCTTTGTGGTTGATAGCCAGTGTTCCAAAACCATTGTTACCCCCTCTGACTATCTGTGACTCTTGTTGTGATTTGTCAACGTTGACCACATGAAGTGAAATTGTTTGGTCATGGTTTGTGACATATGTATACTTTGGTTGGTCAGTGTGCATGGTAGCCACATTGTGCCACTACATATTGAAGGTCTTTGTACTTGTTAATCGATAACTAGTACCCACAAACCATTGTTTCCCCCTCTGACCAGTTGTGACTTGTGTTATGAGTTGTCAAAGTTGACCACACATAGTGACATTCTTTGGTCATGGTCAATGACACATGCCTAGTTTGGACGGCCATTTTACATCGTAGCCATACCGTGCCAGTACCTATTCAAGGTCCTTGTGCTTGCTAGTTGATACCTGGTGTTCCCAAACCATTGTTTCCCCCTGTGACCATTTGTGACTCGTATTCTTAGTTGTCAATGTTGACCACACACAGCGGATTTCTTTGGTCAAAGGCAGTACAAATGCCTCCTTTGGTCGAACATTGTGCATGGTAGCCACACCGTGGTACAACTCATTGAAGGTCGTTTTACTCGCTAGTTAAAAACTAATAGTCCGAACCCATTGTTTTCCCCTTGTACTATTTGTGACTCGTGTTATGGGTTGTGAACGTTGACCACCCATACTAAAATTCTTTGGTCATGGTAAGTGACATATGCCTAGTTTGGTTGTTCGGTGTGCATAGTATCCACATTTTTCCACAACATATTGAAGTTCTTTGTCCTTTCTAGTCGATACTTAGGGTTTCCAAACCATTGTCTCTCCCTCTGACCATTTGTGACTCGTGTTATGAGTTGTCAATGTTGACCTCACACAGTGGACCTCTTTGGTCATAGTTAGTGACATATGCATCATATGGTTGGTCACGGTGCACGCTAACCACACCGTGCCACTACTTGTTGAAGGTCTTTGTACTTGCTATTTGATAACTAGTCTTCCCAAAAGCCTCTATTTCCCCCTTAGACCATTTGTTACTCGTGTTATGAGTTTTCAACGTTGACTACACACTGTGAAATTCTTTTGGTCATGGTTAGTAGCATATGCCTACTTTGGTTTGTCGCTGTACATGGTATCCACGCTGTGTGACTACGTACTGAATGTCTGTGTGCTTTCTAGTTGACAGCCAGTGTTCCAAAATCATTGTTACCCCCTTCGACTATCTGTGTCTCATGTCGTGAGTTTTCAACGTTGACCACATGAAGTGAAATTACTTGGTCATGGTTTGTGACATATGTATACTTTGTTTGGTCAGTGTGCATGGTAGCCACACTGTGCCACTACATATTGAATGTCTTTGTACTTGTTAATCGATAACTAGTACCCACAAACCATTGTTTCCCCCTCTGAACATTTGTGACTCGTGTTATGAGTTGTCAAAGTTGACCACACATAGTGACATTCTTTGGTCATGGTCAGTGACACATGCCTACTTTGGTTGGTGTTTGTACATGGTAGCCACACTGTGCTACTACTTATTGAAGGTCCTTGTGCTTTCTAGTTGATACCTGGTGTTCCCAAACCATTTTCCCCCCCTCTAACCATGTGTGACTCGTATTATGAGTTGTCAACGTTGACCACACCCAGCGGATTCTTTTTGGTCAAAGGCAGTACATATGCCCATGCTGGTTGGTCATTGTGCATGGTAGCCACACCATGCTACTACTTATTGAAGGTCGTTGTACTTGCTAGCTGAAAACTAATATTCCCAGACCATTGTTTCCCCATTTGACCATTTGTGACTTGTGGTATGGATTGTGAACGTTGACCACCCATACTGAAATTCTTGGTCATGGTCAGTGGCATATGCCTAGTTTGGTTGTTTGGTGTGCATAGTAGCCACACCGTGCCACTACGTATTGAAGTTCTTTGTCCTTTATTGTTGATACATATGGTTCCCAAACCATTGTCTTGCGCTCTGACCAGTTGTGACTCGTGTTATGAGTTGTCAATGTTGACCACACATAGTGGATTTCTTTGGTCATAGTCAGTGACATATGCAGCTTTTGGTCGGTCACTGTGCATGCTAGCCACACCGTGCCACTACTAGTTGAAAGTGTTTGTACTTGCTAGTTGATAACAAATGTTCCAAACCCATTGTTTCCCACTCTGACCATTTGTGACTCGTGTTATGCGTTTTTAACGTTGACCACACACTGTGAACTTCTTTTGGTCATGGTTAGTGGCATATGCCTATTTTGTTTTATCATTATACATGGTTGCCACGCCGTGACTCTACGTACAGAAGGTCTTTGTGCTTTGTTCTTGATAGCTAGTGTTCCCGAAACATTTTTACCCCCTTTGACTATCTGTGACTCTTGTTGTGAGTTGTCAACGTTGACCACATGAAGTGAAATTATTTGGTTATGGTCAGTGACATATGCATGCTTTTGTCAGTCACTATGCATGGTAGCCACACTGTGAGACTACATATTGAAGGTCTTTGTACTTGCTAATTGATAACTAGTATTCACAAACCATTGTTTCCCCCTCTGACCATTTGTGACTCGTGTTATGTGTTGTTAAAGTTGACCACACATAGTGACATTCTTTGGTCATGGTCAGTGACGCATGCCTACTTTGGTTGGTCATTGTACATGGAAGCCACACCATGCCACTACTTATTGAAGGTCCTTGTGCTTGCTAGTTGATGCCTGGTGTTCCCAAGCAATTGTTTCCCCCTCTGACCATGTGTGACATTTTGAGTTTTCAACGTTGACCACACACAGCGGATTTCTTTGGTCAAAGGCAGTAAATATGCTTACGTTGGTCGGTCATTGTGCATGGTAGCCACACCGTGCTACTACTTATTGAACGCCGTTGTACTTCCTAGTTGAAAACTAATATTCCAAAACCATTGTTTCCCCCTCTGACCATTTGTGACTCGTGGTATGGGATGTGAACGTTGACCACCAATACTGAAATCATTTGGTCATGGTTAGTGACATATGCCTAGTTTGGTTGTTCAGTGTGCATAGCAGCCACACCATGCCACTACGTACTTAAGTTCTTTGTCTCTTCTAGTCAATACATAGAGTTCCCACACCATTGTCTCTCCCTCTGACCATTTGTGAGTTGTGTTATGAGTTGTCAATGTTGACCACACACAGTGGATTTCTTTGGTCATAGTCAGTGACATATGCATCCTTTTGTTGGTCAGTGTACACGCTAGCCACACCGTGACACTACTTGTTGAAGGTCTTTGTACTTGCTAGTTTATGAATAGTGTTCCCAACCCATTGTTTCCCCATTTTACCATTTCTCAATCGTGTTATGCATTTTCAACGTTAACCACACAATGTGAAATTCTTCTGGTCAGGGTTAGTGGCATATGCATACTTTGGTTTGTCATTGCACATGGTTTCCACCCCGAGTCACTATGTACTGAAGGTCGTTGTGCTTTCAAGTTGATAGCCATTGTTCCCAAACCATTGTTACCCCCTCCGACTATCTGTGACTCTTGTTGTGAGTTGTCAACGTTGACCACATGAAGTGAAATTCTTTGGTCATGGTCAGTGACATATGCATACATTGGTTGGTCACTGTGCATGGTAGCCACACTGTGCCACTACATATTTAAGTTCTTTGTACTTTCTAATTGATAACTAATTCTCACAAACCATTGTTTCCCCCTTTGGCCATTTGTGAGTCGTGTTATGAGTGGTCAAAGCTGACCAGAGAGAGTAACATTCTTTGGTTGGTCATTGTACATGGTAGCCACACCATGCCACTGTGTATTGAATGTCCTTGTGCTTGCTAGTTCATACCTGGTGTTCTCAACTCATTGTTTCCCCCTTTGACCATTTGTGACTTGTACTATGAGTTTTCAACGATGACAACACACACCGGATTTCGTTAATCAAGGCAGTACATATGCCTACTTTGGATAGTCATTGTGCATGTTAGCCGCACCGTACTGCTAATTATTGAATGTCGTTGTACTTGCTAATTGAAAACTAGTTTTCCCAAACCATTGTTTCCCCCTCAGACCATTTGTGACTCGTGTCATGGGTTGTGAATGTTGACCACCCAAACTGAAATGATTTTGTCATGGTCAGTGACATATCCCTAGTTTGGTTGTCTAGTATGCATAGTAGCCACACCGTGCGACTGCGTATCGAAGTTCTTTGTCCTTTCTAGTCGATACACATGGTTCCCAAACCATAATCTCTCCCTCTGACCATTTTTGACTCGTGTTATGAGTTTTCAATGTTAACCACACATAGTGGATTTCTTTGGTCATAGTCAGTGCCGTATGCATCTTTTGGTTGGTTAGTGTGTACGCTAGTCACACCGTGCCACTGCTTGTTGAATGTGTTTTCACTTGCTAGTTGATGACTAGTTTTCCCAACCCATTGTTTCCCCCCCTGACCATTTGTGACTCCTGTTAAGAGTTTTCAACGTTGACCACACACTGTGAACTTCTTTTGGTCATGGTTAGTGGTATATGCTTACTTTGGTTTGCCAATGTACATGGTTGCCACCCCGTGTCACTACGTACTGAAGGTCTCTATGCTTTCTAGTTGATACCCAGTGTTCCCAAACCATTCTTGCCCCCTCTGACTATCTGTCACTCTTGTTGTGAGCTGTCAATGTTGACCACATGAAGTGAAATTCTTTGGTCATGGTCAGTGACATATGTTTACTTTGGTTGGTCACTGTGCATGGTGGTCACACTGTGCCACTACATATTGAAGGCCTTTGTACTTGCTAATCGATAACAAATATTCACAAACCATTGTTTCCCCCTCTGACCATTTGTGACTCGCGTTATGAGTTGTCAAAGTTGACCACACACAGTGACATTCTTTGATGATGGTCAGTGACACATGCCTACTTTGATTGGTCATTGTTCATGGTAGCCACACCGTGCCACTACGTATTGAATGCCCTTGTGTTTGCTAGTTGATACCTGGTGTTCGCAACTTATTATTTCCCCCTCTGACCATTTGTGACTCGTATTATGAGTTATCAACGTTGACCACACACAGCGGATTTCTCTGGTCAAAGGCAGTACATATACCTACTTTGGTCGGTCATTGTGCATGGTTGCTGCACCGTGCTACTACTCCTTGAAGGTTGTTGTACTTGCTAGTTGAAAACTAATATCCTGAAACCAATATTTCCTCATCGGACCAGTTGTGACTCGTGTTATGGGTTGTGAACGTTGATCACCCATACTAAAACTCTTTGGTCATGGTCAGTGACATATGCCTAGTTTGGTTGTTTGGTGTGCATAGTAGCCACACCGTGCCAGTACGTATGGAAGTTCTTTGTCCTTTCTAGTCAATACATAGGGTTCCTAAACCATTGTCTCTCCCTCTGACCATTTGTGACTTGTGTTATGAGTTGTCAATGTTGACCACACATAGTGGATTTCTTTGGTTGTTGTCGATGACGTATGCATCCTTTGGTTGGTCACAGTGCACGCTAGCCACACCGTGCCACTACTTGTTGAAGATCTTTGTACTTGCTAGTTGATAACTAGTATTCTTAACCCATTGTTTCCCCCTCTGACCATTTGTCGCTTGTGTTATGCGTTTTCAACGTTAACCACGTACTGTGGAATTCTTTTGGTCATGGTTAGTGGCATATGCCTACTTTGGTTTGTCATTGTACATGGTTGCCACGCTGAGTCAGTGCGTATAGAAGGTCTTCGTGCTTTCTATTTGAAATCCAGTATTCCCAAACAATTGTTACCCCCTCCGACTATCTGGGACTCTTATTGTGAGTTGTCAATGTTGAGCACATGAAGTGAAATTCCTTGGTCATGGTCAGTGACATATGCATACTTTGGTTGGTCAATGTGCATGGTAGCCACACTGTGCCAATGCATTTTGAAGGTCTCTGTACTTGCTAATCGACAACTAATGTTCACAATCCATTGTTTCCCCCTCTGACCATTTGTGACTCGTGTTATGAGTTGTCAAAGTTGACCACACATAGTGACATTCTTTGGTCATGGTCTGTGACACATGCCTACTTTGGTTGGTCATTGTGCACGGTAGCCACACCGTGCCACTACTTATTGAAGATGTCTATGCTTGCTAGCTGATACCTGGTGTTCCCAAACCATTGTTTCCCCCTGTGACCATTTGTGACCTGTGTTATGAGTTTTCAACATTGACCACACATTGGGAACTTATTTTGGTCATTGTTAGTGATACATGCTTACTTTGGTTTGTCAATGTACATGGTTGCCACCCCGTGTCATTACGTACTGAAGGTCTTTGTGCTTTCTAGTTGATAGCCAGTGTTCCCAAACCATTGATACCCCCTCTGACTATCTGTGACTCTTGTTGTGAGCTGTCAATGTTGACCAAATGAAGCGAAATTCCTTTGTCATGGTCAATGACATCTGCATACTTTGGTTGGTTACTATGCATTGTAGGAACACTCTGCCACTACATATTGAAGGTATTTTTACTTGCTAATCAATAACTCATGTTCACAAACCATTGTTTCCCCCTCTGACCATTTGTGATTCGTGATATGAGTTGTCAAAGTTGACCACACATAGGGAGATTCCTTGGTCATGGTTAGTGAGACATGCCTACTTTGGTTGGTCGATGTACATGGTAGCCACATCGTGCCAGTACTTGTTGAAGGTCCTTGTGCTTGCTAGTTGATGCCTGGTGTTCCAAAACCATTGTTTCCCCCTCTGACCATTTGTGACTCGTAATATGAGTTTTCAACATTTACCACACACAACGGATTTCTTTGGTCAAAGGCACTACATATGCCTACTTTGGTCGATCATTGTGCATGTTTGCCACACCGTGCTACTACTTATTGAAGGCCGTTGTACTTGCTAGTTGAAAACTAATATTCTGAAACCATTGTTTCCCCCTCTGACCATTTGTGACTTGTGTTATTGGATGTGAATGTTGACCAACCATACTGAAATTCTTTGGTCATGGTCAGTGACATATGAGTAGTTTGGTTGTTTTGTGTGCATAGTAGCCACACTGTGCCACTACGTATTAAAGTTAGTTGTCCTTTGTATTCGATACATAGGGTTCCCAAACCATTGTCTCTCCCTCTTACCATTTGTGACTCGTGTTATGAGTTGTCAGTATTGACCACACATAGTGGATTCTTTGGTGATAGTCAGTGACCCATGCATCATTTGGTTGGTCACTGTGCAGGCTTGTCACACCGTGCCACTGCTTGTTGAAGGTCTTTGTATTTGCTAGATGATAACTAGCCTTCCCAACCCATTGTTTCCCCCTCTGACCATTTGGCACTTGTGTTATGAGTTTTCAACGTTAACAACACACAGTGAAATCCTTTTGGTCATGGTTAGTGGCATATGCCCACTTTGGTTCCGGAACCCATGCTATCAACTAGAAAGCACAAAGGCCTTCAAAACATAGTGACACGGCGTTGCAACCATGTACAGTGACAAACGAAAGCCGGCATATGCCACTAACCATGACCAAAAGAATTTCACAGTGTGTGGTCAACGTTGAAAAATCAAAACAAGAGTCACAAATGGTCAGAGGGGGAAACAATGGGTTGGGAACACTAGTTGTCAACTAGCAAGTACAAACACCTTCAACAAGTAGTGGCACGGTGAAGCTAGCGTGCACAGTGACCAACCAAAGGATGCATACGTCACTCACTATGACCAAAGAAGCCCACTATGTGTGGTCAACATTGACAACTCATAACACGAGTCACAGATGGTCAAAGGATGAGATAATGGTGTAGGAACCACATGTATCCACTAAAAAGGACAACAAGCTTCTATACGCAGTGGCATGGTGTGGCTACAATGCACACCGAACAACCAAACCAGGCATATGTCACTGAGCATGACCAAAGAATTGCAGTATGGGTGGTCACCGTTTACAACCCATAACACGAGTCACAAATGGTCAGAGGGCGAAACAATGGTTTTGGAATATTAGTTTTCAACTAGCAAGTACAACGACCTTCAATATGTAGTGGCACGGTGTGGCTACCATGGACAATAACAGACAAAAGTAGGCATATGTACTGCCTTTCAGCAAAGAAGTCCGCTGTGTGTGGTCAACATTGACAACTCATAATACGAGTCACAAATGGTCAGAGGGGGAAACAATGGTTTGGGAACTCCACGTATGAACTAGCAAGCACGAGGACCTTCAATAAGTAGTGGCACAGAGTGGCTATCATGTACAATGACCAACCAATGTAGGCATATGTCACTGCCCATGATCAAAGAATATCAATATGTGTGATCAACTCTGACAACTCATGACACCAGTCACAAATGGTCAGAGTGGGAAACAATGGTCGATAAGTAGTCTTCAGAGAGAATTCTAGTTATCGACTAACAAGTACAAAGACCTTCAATATGCAGTGGCACAGTGTGGCTACCATGCACAGTGACCAACCAAAGTATGCATATGTCACTGACCATGACCAAATAAATTCACTTCATGTGGTCCATATTTACAACCCTAAACAAGATTCACAAATAGTCAGAGGGGGTAACAATGGGTTGGGAATACGACCTCTCAACTAGAAAGCACAAAGACCTTCAATACGTAGTGACACGGCGTGGCAACCATGTACAGTGACAAACCAAATTAGGCATATGCCACTAACCATGACCAAACGGATTTCACAGTGTCTGGTCAAGGTTGAAAACTCATAACACGAGTCACAAATGGTCAGAGGGGGAAACAATGGGTCGGGAACACCAGTTATCAACTAGCAAGTACAAACACCTTCAACAAGTAATGGCCACTTGCAACCACTCGCAACCAGTCGCACCCACTTGCAACCACTCGCAACCAATGGCAACCAGCGCAACCACTCGCAACCACTTGCAACCACTCGCAACCCCTTGAAAACCAATTTTCACCACTTGTAACCACTTGCAACCACTTGCAACCACTCGCAACCACTTGCAACCACATGCAACCATACGAACCACACAAAACCACTCGCGACCACTGAGAGCCACTTGCAACCACTCCCAACCACTCACAACCACTTGCAACCAATTGCAACCACTCAAAACCACTCGCAACAATTCGAAATCACTCGCAACCACACACAACCACTTGTAACGATTCGCAACCACTCGCAACCACTCGCAACCACTCGCAACCACTCGTAACCACTTGCAAACACTCACAACCACTTGCAACCACTTACAACCACTTGCAACAACTTGCAGTCACTCGTAACTACTCACAGCCACTCACAACTACTTGCAACCACTCGCAGCTACTTGCAACCACTCGCCATCACTTGCAACCACATACAACCACTCGCAACCACTCGCAACC
>SZWC01003774.1:129886-144519 GCA_023375785.1 Penium margaritaceum
CAACCACTCGCAACCACTCACAACCACTCGCAACCACTCGCAACCGCTTGCAACCTCTCGCAACCGCTCGCAACCGTGCGCAACTGCTCGCAACGGCTCGCAACCGCTTGCACCCGCTCGCAACCGCTCGCAACCACTTCCAACCACTCGCAACCACTGGCAACCACTAACAACCAATCGCAACCACTCGTAACCACTCGCAACCACTTGCAACCACTCACAACCACTCGCACCGACTCGCAACCACTCGTGACGACTTGCGACCACTTGCAGCCACTCGCAACCACTTGCAACCACTTGCAACCACTCGCGACCACTCCCGACCACTCGCAATCACTTGCAACCACTCGCAACCACTCGGAACCACTCGTAGCCACATGCAAACACTCACAAGCACTCTTAACCACTCGCAACCACTCGCAACCACTTGCAAACATTCACAACCACGCGCAGCCACTCACAACCACTTGCCACCACTCGCAACCACTTGCAACCACTAACAACGAATCGCAACCACTCGCAACCACTCACAACCAGTTGCAAACAAGTGCAACCACTCGCAGCCACGAGCAACCATTCGGAAACACTCACAGCCACTCACAACCAATAGCAACCGCTCACAACTACTCACAACTACTCGCAACCACTTGCAACCACTCACAACCACTCGGAACCACTTGCAAGCACTTGCACCCACTTCCAAGAACTCGCAACCACTCGCAACCACTCGCAACAACTAACAACCACTCGCAACCATTCCCAACCACTTGCAACCACTCACAACAACTTGCAACCACTTGCAAGAACTTGCAACCACTTGCAACCACTCGCAACCAGTCACAACCACTTTCAACCACTTGCAACCACTCACAACCAGTCAAAACCACTCACAACCACTTGCAAGCACTAGGGTGCAACTAGGGCGCAACTACGGCGCAACCATGGCGCGAATAGGGCATAGCTATTGCTTAACTGAGGTGCAACTAGGGCGCAAGTAGGGCGCAACTAGGTTGCAAGTAGGGTGTTGTTAGGGCGCAATTAGGGAGCAACTAGGGCATAAACATGGTGCAACTAGGGCACAATTATGGCACAACTAGGGCGTAACTATGGTGCAACTAGGGCGTGAGAAGGGTGCAAGTGGGGCACAACTAGGGCGCAACTAGGGCGCAAGCAGGGTGCAAGTGGGGTGCAACTTGGGCGTAACTAGGGTGCAACTAGGGCGTAGCTAGTGCCCGACTGAGGCGCAACTAGGGCACAGCTAGGGTACAAGTCAGGCGTTGCTAGGACACAAGTAAAACGCAACTAGGGTGCAACTAGGGTGCAACTAGGACGCAACTAGGGCGGAAGCAGGGTGCAAGTAGGGTGCAACTAGTGTGCAACTAAGATGCAACTGAGGTATAGCTAGTGCCTGAATGAGGCACCCAAGTTGCACCCATAGTTGCCCCCTACTTGCACCCTTCCTGTACCCTACTTGCACCATGGTTGCGTCCTACTTGCGCCTTAGTTGCGCCCTACTTACACCCTACTTGCACATTTGTTGCTCCTCAGTTGAGCACAAGCTATGCCCAAGCTACACCCTAGTTGCACCCTAGTTTTGTCCTAATTGCGTCCTAGATGCGCCCTACTTGCACCCTACTTGCGCCCTACTTGCGCCCTAGTTGCACCCTGGTTGCACCCTAAGTGCGCCCTAGTTGTGCCACAGTTGCACCTTAGATGGACACTATCTACGCCCTGGTTGCGCCCTGGTTGCGCCCTATTTGCACCTTAGCTGGGTACTAGCTACTCCCTAGTTGCCCCCTAGTTGCGTCCTAGTTGCACCCTAGTTGCACCCTACATGTGCCATACTTGCGCCCTAGTTGCTCCTCAGTTGGACACTAGCCACACCCTAGTTGCACCCTAGTTGCGCCCTAGTTGCGCCCTAGTTGCGCAAAACTTGCACCATAGTCGCGCCCTTGTTGCTTCCTTGTTGCGCGTCAGTTGGATACTAGCTACATCCTAGTTGCACCCTAGTTGCACCCTAGTTACGCCCTAGTTGCGCCTTAGTTGTGCCCTAACTGTGCCCTACTTACGCCATACTTGCGCCCTAGTTGCACCCTAGTTCCATCCTAGTTGCGCCCTAATTGCGCCGCAGTTGGGCACTAGCTACGCCCTAGTTGCGTCTTAGTTTCCCCCTAGTTGCACCCTACTTGCTGCCTACTTGCGCCCTACTTGCGCCCTACTTGCGCCCTAGTTGCACCCTAGTTGCGCCTCAGTTGGGCATAAGCTACACCCTGGTTGCTTCGTATTTGGACCCTAGTTCCGCCCTACTTACGCCCTATTTGTGCCCTAGTTGTGCCCTAACTACACCCTACTTGCACCTTAGATGCGCCCTACTTGTGCCCTTGTTGTGCCCTTCTTGCGCCCTAGTTGTGCCCTAGTTGCACCTCTGTTTCGCACTAGATACACCCTGTTTGCACCCTAGTTACGCCGTAGTTGCATCCTATTTGTGCCCTACTTGCGTCTTAGTTGCACCCTACTTGCGCCCTCCTTGTGCCCAACTTGCGCCCTAGTTGTGCCCTAGTTGTGCCTCAAATGAGCACTAGCTAGGCCCTAGTTACGGCCTAGTTGAACCCTAGTTGTGCCTTACTTGTGCCATAGCTACGCTCTATTTACGCCCTAGTGGCACCCTAGTTATGCCCTACTTGCACCATAGTTGCACCCTAGTTGCGCCATAGTTGTGTCCTTGTTGCGCCCTAGTTATGCCCTACTTATACCCTACTTGCGCCCTACTTGTCCCATAGTTGTGTCCTACTTGCGCCTTAGTTATGCCCTACTTGCACCCTGGATACACCCTTGTTGTGCCTTAGTTGAGCATTAGCTACACCCGAGTTGTGCCCTAGTTGCACCCTAGTTGTGCCCAACTTGCGCCCTAGTTGCGCCCTAGTTCCACCCTTGTTGCACCCTACTTGTACCCTACTTGCGTCCTAGTTGCGCCCTAGATACACCCTAGATGCACCCTCCTTGCGCCCTACTTGCACCCTACTGTTGCCCTTGTTACGCCCTATTTGTGCCATCGTTGCACGCTACTTGCTCCCTACTTGCGCCCTACTTGCAACCTAGTTGCACCCTAGTTGCGCCCTAATTGTGCTCTACTTGCGCCCTTCTAGGACCCTAGTTACGCCCTAGTTGCGACCTAGTTGCATCCTACTTGCGTCCTAGTTACGCCCTAGTTGCACCTCATTTGGGCACCAGCTACGCCCTAGTTGCGCCCTAGTTGTGCCCTAATTACGCCCTAGTTGTGCATTGTTTGCGTCCTACTTGCGTCCTAGTGACGTCCTACTTGCGCCCTAGTTGCGCCCTACTTGCACCCTAGTTGCGCCCTAGTTTTGCCCTAGTTCCGCCTCAGTTGGGCACAAGCTACGCCATAGTTGCACCCTAGTTGCACACTGCTTATGCTTCCTAGCTGCGCCCTAGTTGCCCCTCAGTTGGGCACCACCTACGGCTTAGTTGCACCCTATTTGTGCCCTAGTTGCGCCCTAGTTGTGCCCTAGTAGCACCCTACTTGCGCCCTACTTACGTCCTACTTGCGCCCTAGTTGTACCATCCTTGCGCCCTAGTTGTGCCCTAGTCACGCCCTAGCTATACCCTAGATGTGCTCTAGTTGCACCCTACTTATGCCCTACGTACGCCCTACTTGTGCCCTAGTTGCACCCTAGTTGTACCCTAGTTGTGTCCAAGGTGCACGTCTGTTGGGCACGACCTATGCCCTAGATGCGTTCTAGTTGCATCGTAGTTACGCCCTAGTTGCTCCTTTGTTGCACCTTACTTGCACCCTACTTGCATCCTAGTTACGCCCCTAGTTGCGCCCTACTTGTGCCGTACCTGCGTCCTGGTTGCACCCTAGTTTTATCTTAGTTGCGTGCTAGTTTCTCCCTAGTTTTGCCCTACTTGCGCCCTAGTAGCGCCCTAGTTGTGCCCTAGTTGTGCCCTAGTTGCACCGCAGTTGCGTCCTAATTGCGCCCTCCTTGCGCCCTACTTGCGCCCTACTTGCGTCTTATTTACGCCCGACTTGCACCCTAGTTGCGCATTAGTTGCGCCTCAGTTGGGCACTACCTACGCTCTAGTTGCGCCCTAGTTACGCCTTAGTTGCGTCCTACTTGCACCCTACATGCACCCTAGTTGCGTCCTAGTTGTGTCCTAGATGTGACCTACATGTGTCCTACGTGCGCCCTAGTTACGCTCTAGTTGTGCCCTGACTGCGTTCTGCTTGCGCCCCTACTTGCATTCTAGTTGCGCCCGACATGCGCCCTAGTTGCACCCTAGTTGTGCCCTAGTTACGCCATATGTACATCCTACTTGCGACGTACTTGCGCCCTACTTGTGTCTTAGTTGCACCCTAGTTGCACCCTAGTTGTGCCCAAGTTGCACCCTACTTGCACCCTGCTTGTGCCATAGATGCGCCCTAGTTGCGTCCTAGTTGCGCCCTGCTTGCAGCCTACTTGCGCTTTAGATGCGCCAAACTTGCGTACTAGTTGCGCCCTAATTGCGCCTCAGTTGGGTCACTAGCTACGCCCTAGTTGCACCCTAGTTGTGTTCTAGTTGTGTCCTACTTGTGCCCTAGTTACGCCCTACTTGCATCCTAGTTGCACCCTAGTTGCACTTTAGTTTCATCATAGTTGCTCCTCAGTTGGGCACTAGCTACAAACAAGTTGCGCCCTAGTTGAGCCCTAGAAGCGCCCTAGTTGCTTCCTCCTTGCGCCCTAGGTACAGCCTAGTTGTACCCTAGTTGCGCGTGAGTTGGGCACTAGATAGGCCCTAGTTACGCCCTAGTTGCGCACTGGTTGCGCCTTACTTGCGCCCTATTTGCGCCCTACTTGCGCATTAGTTGTAGCCTAGTTGCGCCCACATGGTGTCCTAGTTGTGCCCTACATGCATCCTAGTTGCACCCTACTGGCTCCCTAGTTGCATCCTAGTTGCACCTTAGTTGGGCACTAGCTACGTCCTAGTTGCCGCCTAGCTGCGTCCTAATTGCACCTTATTTGCGCCCTACTTGCGTCCTAGTTGCGCCCTACTTCCGTCCTAGTTGCGCCAGACTTGCGCCCTAGAGCCGCCTCAGTTGGGCACTAGCTATGCCCTAGTTGCGTCCTAGGTGTACCGTAGTTGCGCCCTACTTGTACCCTACTTGGGTCCTAGTTGCATCCTAGTTGCACCCTAGCTGCGCCCTGGTTGTACCCTACTTGCGCCCTACTTGAGCCCTAGTTGTGTCCTAGTTGTACCCTAGTTGCGCCCTAGTTGCGCCCTACTTGCACCATAGTTGCTTCCTACTTGCGTCCTAGTTGCGCCCTAGTTGCGCCCTAGTTGCGCCTCAGTTTGACACTAGCCATCCATGTTTACGCCCTAGTTGCGTCCGAGGTGCGCCCTACTTGCGGCCTATGTGCGCCCTATTTGCGCCTTCTCGCCCCCTAGTTATGCCCTACTTGTGCCCTAGTTGCACTCTAGTTGCACCATAATTGCGCCTCACTTGGCCACTAGCTACGCCCTAGTTGTGCCCTAGTTGCGCCCTTGTTCCGCCCTAGTTGTGCCCTACTTACACCCTACTTGTGCCCTAGTTGCATCCTAGTTGTGTCCTAGTTGCACCCTAGTTGCACCCTAGTTCGGCACTACCTACTTCCTAGTTGCGTCATAGTTGCGTCTTAGTTGTGTCATACTTGCGTCCTACTTGCACTATACTTGTGCCCTAGTGGTGCCCTAGTTGCGCCCTAGTTGCGCCTCCGGTGGGCACAAGCTATGTCCTAGTTGTGCCCTAGTTGCACCGTAGTTGCGCCCCATTATACCCTAGATGCTCCTCACTCGCGTCCTAACTACGCACTAGTTGCGCCCTAGGTGCGCCCTAGTTGCGTCCTTCTTGCGGCGTACTTGCGTCCTCCTTGCGCCTAAGTTGCACCCTAGTTGCACCCTTGTTGTCCCTTACTTGCATCCTACTTGCGTCCTACTTGCGCCCTAGTTGCTTCCTAGTTGCACCCTAATTGTGCCTTAATTGTGTCCTGCTTAGGCCCTAGTTACGCCCTATTTGCACCCTAATTGCGCCCTATGTGCACCTCAGTTCGGTACAGGCTACACCCCAGTTACGTCCTAGTTGCACCCTAGTTGCACCCTATGTGCGCACTGCTTGCGCCCTAGTTGCTCCTCAGTTGGACACTAGCTACGCCCTAGTTGCGCCCTAGTTGCACTCTAGTTGCACCCTAGTTGCCCGCTACTTGCGCCCTAGTTGCAACCACTCGCAACCACTAGCAACCACTCGCAACCACTCGCAGCCACTCGCAACCACTAGCAACCACACACAACTACTGACAATCACTTGCAACCACTTGCAACCACTTGCAACCACTCACAAAGACTCGCAACCACTTGCAAGCACTAGCACCCACTTGCAAGAACTCGCAACCACTCGCAACCACTTGCAACCACTTGCAACCACTCACAACCATTCGCAACCACTTGCAACCACACGCAACAACTTGAAACCACATGTAAGAACTCACAACCGCCTGCAACCACAAGCAACCACTCACAACTACTTGAAACCACGTGCAACCACTCACAACCAGTCACAACCAATCACAACCACTTGCAAGCACTCGCAACCACTCGCAAACACTCACAACCACTCACGACCACTTGCAACCACTCGCAACCACTCGCAACTTCTCGAAACCACTCACAACCACTCGCTGCCACATGCAACCACTCGCAACCACATGCAACCACTCACAACCACTCGTAGCTACTCGCAACCACTCGCAACAACTCGTAACCACTCGCAACCACTTCCAATCACTCGCAATCACTCACAACACCTCGCAACCACTCACAACCACTCGCAACCACTCGCAATCACTCGCACCCACTCGCAACCACTCGCAACCACTTCCATCCACTCGCAACCACTCACAACCACTCGCAACCATTGGCAACCACTCGCAACCACTCGCAACCACTCGCAACCATGATCAGCCACTCGCAACCACTTGCAACCACTCGCAACCACTTACAAGCACTCGCAACCACTCACAACCACTCGCAACCACTTACAACCACTCGCAACCACTTACAACCACTCGCAACCACTTACAACCACTCGCAACCACTTACAACCACTCGCAACCACTTACAACCACTCGCAACCACTTACAACCACTCGCAACCACTTACAACCACTCGCAACCACTTACAACCACTCGCAACCACTTACAACCACTCGCAACCACTTACAACCACTCGCAACCACTTACAACCACTCGCAACCACTCGCAACCACTCGCAACCATGATCAGCCACTCGCAACCACTTGCAACCACTCGCAACCACTCGCAACCACTTGCAACCACTTACAACCACTCGCAACCACTTACAACCAAGCGCAACAAGTCGCAACCACTTGCAACCGCTCACAACCGCTCGCAACCACTCGCAACCACTTCCAATCACTTGCAACCACTTGCAACCACTCGCAACCACTCGCTACCACTTGCAACCACTCGAAATCACTCCCAACAACTTGCAACTAATCGCATCCACTCGCAGCCACTTGCAACCACTCGCAACCACTTGCAAGCACTCACAACCACTTACAAGCACTCGACACTATTCACAACCACTCCCAACCACTCGCAAGCATTCATAATCACTTGCAACCACTCGAAACCACTTACAACCACTTTCAACCACTAGCAACCACTCGCAAGTACTTGCAACCACTCACAACCACTGGCAACCACTGGCAACCACTTTCAACCACTCACAACCACTGACAACGACTCACAACCACTTGCAAGCACTTGTAAGTACGTGCAACCACTCACGGCCAATCACAACTACTTGCAACCACTTGCAACTACTCATAACCACTTGCAACCACTCCCAAGTATTCGCAACCTCTTGCAACCACTCGCAACCACTTGCAAACACTTGCAACCACCTGCAACCACTTGCCACCACTCGCAACCAGTCGCAACCACACACAACCACTGGCAACCACTCGCAACCACTCCCAACCACTTGCAACCACTCGCAACTACTCGGAACCTCTCGCAACCACTTGCAAGCCCTGCAACCACTTGCAAGCACTCGCAACCATTTGCAACCACTCGCAACCACTCGTAACCAATCGCAACCACTGGTAACCATTCACAACCACTTGCAACGACGCGCAACCACCTGCAACCACTTGCAGCCACTCGTAACCACTCGCAACCACTCACAACCACTTGCAACCACTTGCAACCACTCTCAACCACTCACAACCACTTGCAAGAACTCGCAACCACTCACAACCACTCACACCCACTCGCAACCACTCACAACCATTCGCAACCACTCGCAACCACTTGCAACCACTCGCAACCACTCGCAACCACTCACAACCATTCGCAACCACTCGCAACCACTTGCAACCACTCGCAACTACTTGCAAGCACTCACGGCCACTTGCAACAACTCGAAGCCTCTCGCAACCACTTGCAACCACTCGCAACCACTCGCACCCACTCGCAACCACTCGCAACCACATGCAAGCAATTGCAACCACTCGCAACCACTCGCAACCACTTGCAACCACTTGCAAGCACTTCCAAGCAGTTGCACCCACTCGCAACCACTTGCAACCACTCGCAACCACTCGCAAGCACTTGCAACCACTTGCAACCACTCGTAACCACTCCCAACCAATCACAACCAGTTGCAACCACTTGCAACAACTCGCAACCATTAGCAACCACTTGCAACCACTCGCAGCCACTCGCAACCACTAGCAACCACTCACAACTACTAACAACCACTCGCAACCACTTACAACCACTTGCAACCACTCACAACCACTTGCAACCCTTGCAAACACTTGAACCCACTTGCAAGAACTCGCAACCACTCGCAACCACTCGCAACCACTCACAACCACTCACAGCCATTCGCAACCTCTTGCAACCACTTGCAAAAGCTTGCAACCACTTGCAAGAACTAGCAACCACTTGCAACCACTCACAACCACTCACAACCACTTGCGACCACTTGCAACCACTCACAACCAGTCACAACCAGTCACAACCACTTGCAAGCACTTGCAACCACTCGCAACCACTTACAACCACTCACAACCACTTGCAACCACTCGCAACCACTCCCAACTTCTCGTAACCACTCGCAACCACTCCCAACTACACACAACCACTCGCAACCACACACAACCATTCACTACCACTCGCAACCACTCACAACCACTTGCAACCACTTGCATTCACTTGCAACCACTCACAACCACTTGCAACCACTCGCAACCACTCGCAACCACTCGCAACCACTCACAACCACTCGCAACCACTTGCAACCACTCGCAACCACTCACAACCACTTGCAACCACTTGCATTCACTTGCAACCACTCACAACCACTTGCAACCACTCGCAACCACTCGCAACCACTCGCAACCAATCACAATCACTCGCAACCACTCACAACCATTTGCAACCACTTGCATCCACTCATAACCACTTACAACCACTCGCAACCACTTGCAACCACTCGCAGCCACTCGCAACCACTCGCAACCACTCGCAACCACTCGCAGCTACTCGCAACCACTTGCAACCACTCGGAACCACTTGCAACAACTCACAACCACTCACAACTCCTTGCAAGCACTTGCAAGCACTCCTAACTACTCGCAACCTCTCGCAACCACTTGCAACCACGTGCTACCACTCGCAACCACTTGCAACCACTCGCAACCACTCACAACCACTCACAACCACTCGCAACCACTTGTAACCAATCGCCCTAGTTGTGCCGTACTTGTGCCCTACTTACGCCCTAGTTGCGCCCACCTTGCGCCCTAGTTGTGCCCTTCTTGCGCCCTGGTTGCTTTCCAGTTGCTCCTCAGTAGTGCACTAGCTACATCCTAGCTACACCCTAGTTGTGCCATAGTTGCACCCTACTTACGTCCTACTTACGTCCTGTGCACGCCTTAAATGCACCCAAGTTGCACCCTAGTTGCGTCCTACATGCGCCTCAGTTGGTCAAGAGCTACACCCTAGTTGTGCCCTAGTTGTGCCCTAGTTGTGCCCTAGTTTTGCCCTAGTTGCGCCCTACTTGTGCCCTACTTGTGCCCTAGTTACGTCCTAGTTGTGCCCTACTTGCGTCGTACTTGCGCCCTAGTTGCGGCCTAGTTGTACCCTAGTTGCATCCAAGTTGCAACCTAGTTGGGCCCTACTTGTGCCCTAGTTGCGCCCTAGTTGCACCCTAGTTGTGTCATTGTTGCGCACTAGTTGCGCCCTACTCGCGTCCTAGCTACGCCCGACTTGCACCCTAGTTACCCACAACTAGGGTGAAACTAGGATACAACTAGAGCTCAAGTAGGACGCATGTAGGACACAACTCGGGTGCAACTAGGGTGCAACTAGCATGCAACTAGGGCGTAAGTAGGGTGCAACTAGGGTGCAAGTAGGGTGCAACTAGGGCGCAACTAGGGCGTAGTCAGTGCCCGACTGAGGCGCAACTAGGGCGCAAGTTGGACGCAAGTAGGACGCAACTAGGGCGCAACTAGGGTGCAAGTCGGATGCAAGTAGGGTACAACTAAGGTGCAATTAGGACGCAACTAGTTGCAGCTTAAGTTACACCCTAGTTGCACAAGTCGGGTGCAAGTATGACGCAAGTAGGGCGCAACTAGGGCGCAAGTAGGATGCAAGTAGGGTGCACTTAAGGTGCGATAAGGGTGCAACTAGTTACATCCTAGTTGCATCCTAGGACGTAGCTAGTGCCCAACTAAGGCGCAACTCGGGTGCAATTTGGGAGCAAGTATGGTGTAACTAGGATGCAACTAGGGTGCAAGTAGGACGCAATTAGGGCACAACTAGGACGCAACTAGGGCACAACTAGGACGCAACTGGGGCACAACTAGGGTCCAACTAGGGCGCAACTAAAGCAAAACTAGGACGCAACTAGGGTATAAATAGGGTGCATATGGGGTACAAGTAGGACACAAGTAGGGCGCAACTAGGGGCGCAACTAAGGCGCACGTAGGACAAAAGCATGGCGCAACTAGGGAGCAACTAGGGTGCAACTAGGGCGCAACTAGAACGCAACTAGAGCGTAGCTCGTTCCCAATTGAGGTGCACCTAGGACACAACTAGGGTGCAACTGGGACGCAACCAGGGCGCAAGTAGGTCATAAGTAGGACTTAAGTATGGTGCAACTAGAGCACAAATAGGGTGCAAGTAGGGCATAAGTAGAGCAAAAGTAGGGTACAAGGAGGACGCAACTAGGGCACAATTAGGGTGAAAGCATGGTGCAACTAGGACGCTACTAGGACACAACTAGGGTGCAACTAGGGCGCAATGATCATTTTTCAACTAGGCCGTAGCTAGTGCCCAACTGATGCGCAACTAGGAGGAAACTAGGGCGCATCTAGGAAGCAAGTAGGGTAAAACTATGGTGCAACTAGGTGTTGAAATAGTGTGCACCTTGTCCACTGCCTAGCTGGCTAGCTACACATACAGACAAGGCATGCAATGCTCTATGGAGTATGTCCCCTTGGTCTGTTCTGAGATGGGCCAGGAATGCACTGCCCATAATGGGTATGTCCCCTGTGGCTCATCATAGGAACCATACCTTTTTGACTTGGTTGATTAGGCACCGGGGTCTCAAACCAGAGGTCGCGGGTTCAAACCCCGCGACGGCCGCAATTTTCTTTGTGGCCAAAACTGGGACAGGAAGCTTCTAGGAAGCTTACTAGAGCCTGCCTTGAGGATGACACTTGGCGGTCTAAGGACGCGCCAAGTAGGAATGTAGGATGAGGTTGGCTCCAGTGGAGCCACTACAAGCAGAAGCTTTAGCAAAGCTCTGCAAGTATAAAAGCCTGTACCTTGCATGCATCCATTTACAGTTCTTGCCTTTGAGACTCCTCACAGAGTGTCCAACCAAAGGTAAACACTAAAGACCAACATGCGGACTTCGTGAGGTTGCAAACCAAACGAACCTAAAGTGTGGATCCCTCGTTCGAGGGTGATATGTTATCTTGGTTGCAATACCAAGAGCGGTTGGCGGCCTCCCATGTCGGGACCCGTTTTCTAGACCGTTGCTATCCGACGCATTGACAAAGGGTTATGGGCCCACACTTCTGGTTCTACGGAACGCTTCCAAGACCGACTAACGCGTGGTCTTGCAGGGCGCACAAGTACAACAGGGACACGACCATCGGACGGCTCCATCTGCTCCATCGGCTCCATCGGCTTCTTCAGGTAGGGTGCGCGCACGTGGCGGACTAGGGGACGAGGAATCGCTCTGTCCATGTTGGACAAGACNACGTGCGTGGCTACCTTGACATCCTAAAAGGGACCGAGATAGCACCAGCCGATGCGACCGTGACGACGCATGCGGCTGACCTTGCAGCATGGACGATGAAGAACAACATGGCTCTCGCCATTCTTGTGACGTCCATCAACAAGACTCAAAACTCCCACATCACAGGATGCACGTTGGCTGCCAAGGCCTACGCAAAACTCGCACACGTGCATCAATCGAATGCCCTAGCAAACCGACTCTTCATCTTCCAACGGTTGATGTCGATGAGGGTGAGCGAAGGAGAATCGATACCCGCATTTTTGCAGTCGTTCGACAACGTGCTGCAAGAGGTCCAGCAAATGGAATGGAATCTCGACTCCAACGTGCGTGCCATGATCCTTCTAATGGCACTGCCGGAAAGCTGGGGGTCCTTGATCACCATATTTGGCGGTTGGAAGGAAGCAGATCTGACGTACGAGGCTGTCGCCGAACACGTCCGCAACGAGTCCATGCGACGCAGTGGCGCCGAGGCAAACATCTCAGCCTATGCCTCTCGCTTCGGTGGACAAAGTGCAAGCTCTTGCTCCAGTCAAGGCAACAGCGGAAGCGGTGGCGGTGGAGGGAAAGGCAATGGTGGCGGGAAGAGTTCCAAGAAGCCTGGCAACTGTCACAACTGTGGCAAGGCTGGGCACTGGGCTAGGGACTGTCGTAGTCCCAAGAGAGAAGGCAGGAACAAAGGTGGAAAGGAGAAGAAGGAGCTCACCAACATGATGGCTAGGGGGCTGCCCATGAAGGGCGCAGCGATCCTTAGGCCCGGGGCATTCGCCCTTGACTCGGGCACCAACCACCACTCATCAAAAGAGAAGGGTGGATTTGTCTCCATGGCCGAATCTGTCATGCGCATCAAGTGTGCAAACGGTGGCGTCGNCAGAGTGTCCAACCAAAGGTAGACACTAAAGACCAACATGCGGACTTCGTGAGGTTGCAAACCAAACGAACCTAAAGTGTGGATCCCTCGTTCGAGGGTGATATGTTATCTTGGTTGCAATACCAAGAGCGGTTGGCGGCCTCCCATGTCGGGACCCGTTTTCTAGACCGTTGCTATCCGACGCATTGACAAAGGGTTATGGGCCCACACTTCTGGTTCTACGGAACGCTTCCAAGACCGACTAACGCGTGGTCTTGCAGGGCGCACAAGTACAACAGGGACACGACCATCGGACGGCTCCATCTGCTCCATCGGCTCCATCGGCTTCTTCAGGTAGGGTGCGCGCACGTGGCGGACTAGGGGACGAGGAATCGCTCTGTCCATGTTGGACAAGACTCTCGAGCCCCAACGGGATTAAGCTCTACCCCTTTTTTGAAGGTGGTACGACCCCAAGTCCGTTCTCTCACGACGGCACCATCGCCTTAGGCGATCATCGGTGGGAGGGGTATACAACGGAATCAACTGCACCTTTGACAACGGTCGCAGTCAGCAGCCTCATCAGCTTCATCGGCCTCAACGAAGCAGAGTAGCAGCGAAGAAGAGAAGACGAGCAACCGCAAGATATGGCGGATCCGACTCCAGCCCGCCTTGAGGCGGGTATGTCCAAATTCACGGGGACAGGTTTTCCCTTGTGGAAATGGCAGTTTGAGATTGTCATGAACGTGCGTGGCTACCTTGACATCCTAAAAGGTACCGAGATAGCACCAGCCAATGCGACCGTGATGACGCATGCGGCTGACCTTGCAGCATGGAAGATGAAGAACAACATGGCTCTCGCCATTCTTGTGACGTCCATCAACGAGACTCAACACTCCCACATCACAGGATGCACGTTGGCTGCCGAGGCCTACGCAAAACTCGCACGCGTGCATCAATCGAATGCCCTAGCAAACCAACTCTTCATCTTCCAACGGTTGATGTCGATGAGGGTGAGCGAAGGAGAANCACCTCGCTTTTGGGCTGAAGCAGCAACAACGGCTTGCTACCTCTTGAACCTCACACCAGCGACCGCCTTGCAGAAGCGTGGAAAGGAGCAGGACAAGCAGCTGAAGACCCCACAGGAAGCATGGTCGGGAAAGAAACCCAACGCATCTCATCTGAATGTGTTCGGGTCAATTGCATGGGTGAAGATCCAGTCGGGAGAAGGTGGAGGCAAGCTCAATGCACGCTCCAAGAAGTGCATCATGGTTGGGTACGACATGTCACACAAAGCCTATCGGCTTTGGGACCAGGCAGCAGGCAAGCTCGTGAGGAGCCGCGACGTCGTGTTTGACGAACGCACCCTTGGAAAGGGAGAGCTGCTGGACCCGACCCTCACTCCCAAAGCGGGAGA
>SZWC01003774.1:145897-157952 GCA_023375785.1 Penium margaritaceum
AAGCAGAACAAAGGGAGATGCAAGACATCCCCTACCAGTCCGCCGTGGGTAGCATCATGTACGCCATGGTAGGGACTCGTCCGGACATCTGCTATGCTGTGGGACAAGTGAGCACATTCGTGGCCAACCCTGGGCCACAAGATTGGCAGGCAGTCAAGCGCATCTTGCGCTACCTGCAGAAGACACGTCACATGGGCCTCGTCCTTGGAGGCCAAGAAGGAACGGACCCCCTTCGTCTGAAATGCTACACCGACGCTGACTGGGGAGGAAATCTCGACGACAGGAAATCCACCTCTGGATACGTGTATATCTTGAATGGCGCTGCCATCTCATGGGCCAGTAGGAAGCAGGATTGTGTTTCCGTGTCCACGGCTGAGGCAGAGTACATTGCTTTGTCTGAGGTGTGCAAGGAGACTCAATGGCTCCACAGCCTGCTTGGCAAAATGACAGTGCCACAGAAAGACGCCACGATCATACACGTGGACAACATGAGCACCATCTCGATGGCTGAAGACGAGATCATCTCACGGCGAACGAAGCACAGCGACATACGTTGCCACTACTCACGTGACCTGGTCATGAAGAACGTGGTGGACTTGCAGCATTGCGGAACAAAGAGCATGCTTGCTGACTGCATGACCAAGCTGCTGGACAGCGACTTGCATTATGCAGGCATTCGTGGATTCGGCATGAGGAGTGCGGCAGAGGAAGGGTGAGCTCCAAGGCATTGATAGAGCCGAGCAAGGGACAGATGGACAGAGGTGCAAGGGAGAGATTTGTTGAAATAGTGTGCACCTTGTCCACTGCCTAGCTGGCTAGCTACACATACAGACAAGGCATGCACTGCTCTATGGAGTATGTCCCCTTGGTCTGTTCTGAGATGGGCCAGGAATGCACTGCCCATAATGGGTATGTCCTCTGTGGCTCATCATAGGAACCATACCTTTTTGGCTTGGTTGATTAGGCACCGGAGTCTCAAACCAGAGGTCGCGGGTTCAAACCCCGCGACGGCCGCAGTTTTCTTTGTGGCCAAAACTGGGACATGAAGCTTCTAGGAAGCTTACTAGAGCCTGCCTTGAGGATGACACTTGGCGGTCTAAGGACGCGCCAAGTAGGAATGTAGGATGAGGTTGGCTCCAGTGGAGCCACTACAAGCAGAAGCTTTAGCAAAGCTCTGCAAGTATAAAAACCTGTACCTTGTATGCATCCATTTACAGTTCTTGCCTTTGAGACTCCTCACAGAGTGTCCAACCAAAGGTAGACACTAAAGACCAACATGCGGACTTCGTGAGGTTGCAAACCAAACGAACCTAAAGTGTGGATCCCTCGTTCAAGGGTGATATGTTATCTTGGTTGCAATACCAAGAGCGGTTGGCGGCCTCCCATGTCGGGACCCGTTTTCTAGACCGTTGCTATCCGGCGCATTGACACTAGGGCGCAACTAGGGCGTAGCTAGTACCCAATTGAGGTATAACTAGGGCGCAACGAGGGCGCAACTAGGGCACAAGTAGAGCGCAAATAGGGCACAACTGGGGCGTAACTAGGGCACAACTAGGGCGCATCTAGGGCATATCTAGTGCCCGAATGAGGTGAAACTAGGGCCCAACTAGGGTGCAATAAGGGTGCAACTAGGGTGCATGTAGGATGCAACTAGGACCTAAGATGGGTGTAACTAGGGAACAACTAGGGCGTAACTAGGGTGTAACTAGGGTGCAACTAGGGCGGAAGGATGTAGCAAGTAGGGTGCAACTATGGCGCAACTATGGTGCAACTAGGGCGTAGCTCGGGCGTAGCTAGTTCTCAACTCAGGCGCAGCAAAGGTGCAAAAAGGGTGCAGGTAGGGCGCAACTAAGGCGCAAGTAGGGCCCAATCATGGCGCAAGTGGGGTGCAGGAAGGGTGCAAGTAGGGCGCCACTATGGGTACAACTTGAGCACAACTAGGGCACAACTAGGGCGCAAGTAGGGTGCAAGTAAGGTGCAACTAGGGCGCAACTACAGCGCAACTAGGTCGTGAATAGGCCATAGCTAGTGCCAAACTGAGGTGCAACTAGGGCGCAACTGGGGCGCAAGTAGGGCGCAACTAGGGCGCAAGTAGGGTGTAACTAGGACGCAAGTAGGGTGCAATTAGGGCGCAACTAGGGTGCAACTAGGGCATAAGTAGGGTGCAACTAAGGCGCAATTAGGGTGAAACTAGGGCGTAACTAGGGTGCAACTAGGGCGTGAGAAAGGCGCAAGTGCGGTGCAACTAGGGCGCAACTAGGGCGCAAGCAGGGTGTAAGTAGGGCGCAACTAGGACGTAACTAGGGTGCAACTAGGGCGTAGCTAGTGCCCACCTAAGGCGCAACTAGGGCACAACTAGGTTGCAAGTCGGGCGTAGCTAGGACGCAAGTAGGACGCAACTAGGGCGCAACTAGGGCACAAATAGGACGCAACTAGGGCGTAAGTAGGGTGCAAGTGAGGTGCAACTAGGGTGCAACTAGGACGCAACTAGGGCATAGCTAGTGCCTGATTGAGGCGTCCAAATTGCACCCATAACTGTGCCCTACTTGCACCCTTCCTGCACCCTCCTTGCGCCATGATTGCGTCCTACTTGTGCTTTAGTTGCGCCCTACTTGCACCCTATTTGCACCTTTGTTGTGCCTCAGTTGAGCACTAGCTATGCCCGAGCTACGCCCTGGTTGCACCCTAGTTGTGCCCTAGTTGCGTCCTAGTTGCGCCCTACTTGCACCCTACTTGCGCCCTACTTGTGCCCTAGTTGCACCCTGGTTGCACCCTAATTGCGCTTTAGTTGTGCCATATTTGCACCTTAGATGGACACTAGCTCCGCCCTTGTTGAGCCCTAGTTGCGCCCTATTTGCACCTTAGTTGGGTACTAGCTATGCCCTAGTTTCACCCTAGTTGCATCCAAGTTGCGCCCTAATTGCGCCCTACATGTGCCCTGCTTACGCCCTAGCTGCTCCTCAGTTGGACACTAGCTCCACCCTAGTTGCACCCTAGTTGCGCCCTAGTTGCGCCCTAGTTGCATGCTACTTGCGCTGTAGTCGCGCCCTTGTTGTGTCCTTGTTGCGCCTCAGTTGGATACTAGCTACTTCCTAGTTGCACCCTAGTTGAGCCCTAGTTGTGCCCTAGTTGCGCCCCAGTTGAACCCTACTTACGCCCTACTTGCGCCCCAGTTGCACCCTAGTTCCGCCCTAGTTACGCCCTAGTTGCACCTCAGTTGGGCACTAGCTACGCCCCGGTTGCGTCCTAGTTTCGCCCTAGTTGCACCATACTTCCGCCTTACCTACGCCCTACTTGCGTCATGCTTGTGCCATACTTGCGTCCTGGTTCCACCCTAGTTTTACGCTAGTTGCGTGCTAGTTTCTCCCTAGTAGCACCCTACTTG
Organism: Penium margaritaceum; assembly: GCA_023375785.1. Lineage (NCBI taxonomy): Eukaryota > Viridiplantae > Streptophyta > Zygnematophyceae > Desmidiales > Peniaceae > Penium > Penium margaritaceum. Next base: position 149,283 of record SZWC01003774.1, read on the forward strand.
CGTCCTAGTAGACCTAGTTGTGCCCTAGTTGTGCCCTAGTAGTGCCCTAGTTGCGCCCTAGTTGTGCCCTTTCACTCGCGTCCGGCTAGCGGAAAGAAGCTGTTGGTTAATAGTCTTGTCCTGTTCTCTCCCCTTTTACCAAGGATGTTCATTCCCTTGAGTTAATGATAACAGTTCTTTCCTTCCTGTTCCCCTTTGGTTCCACGGCCTTGCCGCTGTGTCTTCGCTCTCCTCTCTCTGCGCATACCTTGTTTTTTCCAGTCTCTCCCAACTCGCAGCTTTTCCCTCCGTCGCTCTCGCTCCTTCGCTCAACTCTCTCCATCCAGCCATCACTCGTCTTGCTCTCGCTCTCTCACAATACCTTGTCTACCTTGACTCATCAGCACTCTAGCCTCTCTCAAGCTCAGCGATTAACACCTCGGGACCGCTCTCGTTTCCGTCACTCTTGCCGACGTACTCGTGCATGTTCCAATGCTTCTGCCAACTTCTGCTACTACCATTTGCATACTTGTATTCTTCTGACACGTCCTACTTGCACCCTTCTTGTGCCCGACTTGCGCCCTGGTTGCGCCCTAGTTGTGCCTCAATTAGGTACTAGCTACACCCTAGTTGTGCCCTAGTTGCACCCTTCTTGCACCCTACGTGCGCCCTAGTTGCACCCTGGTTGCACCCTATTTGTGCCCTTCTTGTGCTCTACTTGCGCCCTAGTTGCACCCTAGTTGCACCCTACTTCCGCCCTACTTGCGTCCTACTTGCGACCTAGTTGCACCCTAGTTGCGCCCTACTTATACCTTATTTGAGCCCTACTTGCGTCCTAGTTGTGTCCTACTTGCGCCCGACTTGCGCCCTAATTGCGTCGTAGTTGTGCCTCCGTTGGGTACTAGCTACGTCCCAGTTGCACCGTAGTTGTGCCCTAGTTGCACACTAGTTGCGCCCTACTTGCGCCTTACTTGTCCCCTAGTTGCGTCCTAGTTGCACCCTATTTGCACCCTGCATGCGCCCTACTTACGCCCTACTTACGACCTAGTTGCGCCCTTCTTGTGGCTTACTTGTGCCCTGTTTTCATCCTACTTGCGCCCTACTTGTATCCCACTTGCACCCTAGTTGCACCCTAGTTTTGCCCTAGTTGTGCTTTATTTGGGCATTAGCTACGTCCTAGTTGTGTCCTAGTTACGCCCTAGTTGTGCACTAGTTACGCCCTACTTGCGCCCTACTTTCCCCCTAGTTGAGCCCTAGTTGCACCCATAGTTACACCCTACATTCACCCTATTTGCGCCATAGTTGTGTCCTAGTTATGCCCTAGTTGCACCCTACAGGCGTCCTACTTACACCCTAGTTGCGACCTATTTGCACCCTAGTTGCACCCTAGCTGCACCCTACTTGCGTCCTACTTGCGCCCTAGTCGCGCCCTAGTTCAAGCTCAGTTGGGCACTAGCTACGCCTTTGTTGCGCTATAGTTGCCCTCAGTTGCCCCCTAATTGCGCCCTACTTGTGCCCTACTTGTGCCCTACTTATAGGCTACTTGCATCCTAGTTGTGCCTCAATTGGCACAACCTATGTCCTAGTTGCGCCCTAGTTGCAGCCTTGTTGGTTCTAGATGTACCCTAGTTGCAACATACTTGCGCCCTACTTGCGTCCTAGATGTACCCTGGTCAACATTGACAATTCATAACACGAGTCACAGACGGTCAGCGGGAGAGACTATGGTTTGGGAACCCTATGTATCGACTACAAAGGACAAAGAACTTCAATATGTAATGGCACGGTGTGGCTACTATACACCGAAAAACAAAACTAGGCATATATCATTGACCATGGCCAAAGTATTTCAGTATGGGTGGTCAACGTTCACAACCCATGGCACAAGTAACAAATGGTCAGAGGGGGAAACAATGGCATCCAAATACTATTTTTCAACTAGCAAGTAAAACGACCTTTGATGAGTAGTAGCACGGTGTGGCTACCATGGACAATGACCGACCAAAGTAGGCATACATACTACCTTTGACCAGAGAAATCCATTGTGTGTGGTCAATGTTAAAAACTCATAATACGAGTCACAAATGGCTAGGGGGGGAAACAACGGTTTGGGAACACCAAGTATCAACTAGCAAGCACAAGGACATTCCATAAGTAGTGGCACGGTGTGACTACCATGAACAATGACAAACCAAAGTAGGCATGTGTCACTGACCATGACCAAAGAATGTCACTATGTGTGGTCAATATTGACAACTCATAACACGAGTCACAAATGGTCAGAGGGGAAAACAATGGTTTGTGAATACTAGTTATTGATTAGCAAGTACAAAGACCTTCAATGTGTAGTGGCAAAGTGTGGCTACCATGCATAGTGACCAACCAAAACATGCATATGTCACTGACCATGACCAAAGAATTTCACTTCATGTGGTCAATGTTGACAACTCACAACAAGAGTCACAGATAGTCAAAGGGGGTAACAATGGTTTGGGAACACAGGCTATTAGCTAGAAAGCACAAAGACCTTCAGTACGTAGTGACACGGCGTGGCAACCATGTATAGTGACAAACCAAAGTAGGCATATGCCACTAACCATGACCAAAAGAATTTCACAGTGTTTGGTCAACGTTGAAAACTCATAACACGTGTCACAAATGGTCAGAGGGGAAACAATGGATTAGGACCACTAGTTACCAACTAGCCAGTACAAAGACCTTCAACAAATAGAGGCACGGTGTGGCTAGCATGCACAGTGACCAACCAAAGGATGCATACGTCACCGACTATGACCAAAAGAAGTCCACCATGTGTGGTAAGCATTGAAAACTCATAACACGAGTCAAAAATTGTCAAAGGGAGAGACAATGGTTTGGAAACCCAATGTTTCAACTAGAAAGTACAAAGAACTTCAATATGTAGTCGCACGGTGTGGCTACTATGCACACCGAACAACCAAACTAGGCATATGTCACACACCATGACCAAAGAATTTCAGTATGGGTGGTCAACGTTCACAACCCATAACACGAGTCACAAATGGTCAGAAGTGGAAACAATGGTTTCGGAGTATTAGTTTTTAACTAGCAAGTACAACGACCTTGAATACGTAGTAGCACAATGTGGCTACCATGCACAATGACCAACCAAAGTAGGCATATGTACTGCCTTTGACCAAAGAAATCCGCCATGTGTGGTCAACGTTGACAACTCATAATACGAGTCACAAATGCTCAGAATGGGGAACAATGGGTTGTGAATACTAGTCATCGATTAGCAAGTACAAAGACCTTCAATATGTAGTGGCATAGCGTGGCTATCATGCACAATGACCAACCAAAGTATGCATATGTCACTGACCATGACAAAGAATTTCATTTCATGTGGTCAACGTTGACAACTCACGACAAGAGTCACAAATAGTCATAGTGGTGTAACAATTGTTTGGGAACACTGGGTATCAACTAGAAAGCACAAAGACCTTTAGTACGTAGTGACACGGCGTGACAACCATGTAGAGTGACAAACCAAAGTAGGCATATGCCACTAACCATGACCAAAATAACATCACAGTGTGTGGTCAACGTTGAAAACTCATAACACGAGTCACAAATGGTCAGAGGGGGAAACAAAGGGTTGGGAACACTAGTTATCAACTAGCAAGTAAAAAGACCTTCAACAAGTAGTGGCACGGTGTGGCTAGCGTACACAGTGACAAAAAAAAAAAGGATGCATACGTCCCTGACTATGATCCAAGAAATACACTATGTGTGGTCAACATTGACAACTTATAATACGAGTCACAAATGGTCAGAGAGAGACAATGGTTTGGGAACCCTGTGTATTGACTCTAAAGGACAACGAACTTCAATATGTAGTGGCACGGTGTGGCTAATATGCACACCAACCAACCAAACTAGGGATATGTCACTGACCATGGCCACATAGTTTAAGTATGGGTAGTCAACGTTCACAACCCATAACACGAGTCACAAATGGTCAGAGGGGGAAAAAACGGCTTCGGAATAACAGTTTTCAACTAGCAAGTACAACGACCTTCAATAAGTCATAGCACAATGTGGCTACCATGCACAATGTGAACCGAGGGGTGCCTGGCGTGACGGACACACGCCGAGCCCTTGGGATAAACCTCCCACCCTCGACCCCTTGGTTCATATTTGGTATCATAGCGCGTGGATGTTCGCTTGGTTTTGTGTGGACCCAAGGGAGGCAGCAGATCTGCCACAACTGCGTCTGGCCATAAATTTTTTTGTCACAACCGGAACCATGGCAGCAGCGGCATATGACCAGGCCTACCTCATGGAGGAGATCCGGCGTGCTCTTGACGAGTTGCGTCAAGAGAACCAGCAGCTGCGTACGGAGGTTGAGGCGAGGTACGTCGGCCAAGGGAGCAGTGCGTTGGGGGGTGTTGCATTGGCATCCGCACCTGCCTTTCGGCGGCCCAAGCCGAAGGAGCCGGAGTTCTACACTGGCAAGGGCAGTGCGCCCGAGTGGCTCTTCACGGTGAACCAGTACTTCACGGCGTTGGGCGTTCCCGTGGGAGAAGATGCCACAAGACTGGAGTATGCGCCTACGCTACTACGGAGAATGGCGCTGCAATGGTGGTCGGCATTGTGCTGGCGGAACGCCGCTGGGTTGCCGGACGGGCTGGGGGCTGGGGCACGGCTTCAGCCACTGTTGAGTCTACCGCTGGGGCAGGAAGTGCAGCTTGGTGCGCGGGCGTTGACGGAGAAGCCAGAGATATGGGAGCAGTTCGAGACAATGTTCCAGGCGCGTTTCGACCTCCTCAACAGCAGCCGGGTCGCACGTGATAAGATCAAGCACGTCAAGCAAGGCGGATCGGTCCAGGACTACACTACACGCTTCATGGCCTTGGCGGCGCAGATTGACGACCTCTCGGACGCGGAGGCGTACGACCGCTACCACGACAGCCTGAAGCCGCACGTCCAACGCAAACTCGCAGTGCTCGGGTTGCGAACCTTTGCGGAGTTGGTCTCGGCGGCGGAGCGCATCGACGCGGTAAGCTACAATGCGCGCCGGACCAGCTATGCAACACAACCACGGGTGGAGCAGCCGGGTCAGGCTGTGCCCATGGAGGTGGATGCAATCCAAGCCGGNTCGACCTCCTCAACAGCAGCCGGGTCGCACGTGATAAGATCAAGCACGTCAAGCAAGGCGGATCGGTCCAGGACTACACTACACGCTTCATGGCCTTGGCGGCGCAGATTGACGACCTCTCGGACGCGGAGGCGTACGACCGCTACCACGACAGCCTGAAGCCGCACGTCCAACGCAAACTCGCAGTGCTCGGGTTGCGAACCTTTGCGGAGTTGGTCTCGGCGGCGGAGCGCATCAACGCGGTAAGCTACAATGCGCACCGGACCAGCTATGCAACACAATCACAGGTGGAGCAGCCGGGTCAGGCTGTGCCCATGGAGGTGGATGCAATCCAAACCGGGTAGCGGGGTGCGGGGGGGCAACAGGGACCGAGAGGAAAGTGCTGGGTTTGTGGTGAGGAGGGTCATCGCAAGCGGGATTGCCCCAAGCGCAAGGCACAGCACAGAAACGGGCAGCAGCAGTGAGGAGGGGACGACCTACTGCTGCAAGTCTTTCGTCCGCAAAAGGACAGCACCAGCCCTGAAAGGCTTTTGCCGATTAAGGAGCTGCCTCAAGTGCTGTTGCGGAATGAGGGTGAGAATCAGCAGTTTCCATGGATCATCTTGGAGCTGGTTCTTGAAATTCCGGAGGGGAGTTTCAAGGGTCGGAGGAAGCTACGCGGGCTGCTAGACGGCGGTGCGAGCCATAGCTTCTTCAACCACAGGTTGGTGACGAGGTTGGATCTCGCACGGCAGCCGAGGACGTCGGCCAAGGCGTGGCAGGTGTCCGGAGTGGTGGATTATAGCAGGCCCCTCGTCAAGCACAAAGTCCATATGGGTGAGTTGGGTTGTGACATGGAGTTCCACACTTGCCCTATGGATGATTACGACTGTTTGATCGGCCGGGATTGGTTGCACACCTGGAATCTGGAGGTGGATTGGAGGTGCAACCGGGTGATCGTGAAGGCGGGCGGGAAAAAGATCACTTTGCCTTTATGGCGGGGTGAGGGGAAGGAGTCGGAAGTGGCAGAAGCGGGGAAGCAGCTGCGCGTCATCAACTTGCAGCAGCTAAAGCGGTGCGAGCGCAAGGGTGGCCAGGTTTACTTGGCATGGGTGCGTCCACAAAAAGCAGCAGAGCAGCAGATTGCAGCGGCCGAAGCAGCGGAGGGGCAGCCGAGGGAAGGCGCAAGAGCTCCAGAGCTGCCTCCCGGTGTTGGGGAGGTGCTCAAGGAGTTCGGGGATGTTATTCCGGAGGAGTTGCCAAAGGGGCTGCCGCAACAACGCGACATTGACCATAAAATCGAGGTGATGCCAGGGTTGTCACCAACGGTGCGGTCTTACAACCGCATGAGCGACGCAGAGCTTGCGGAGCTCAAGAAGCAGTTGGGGGAGTTGGTGGACCAAGGCTTTATTCGGCCGTCGGTGTCCCCGTATGCGGCACTGGTGCTGTTCGTCAAGAAGAAATCAGGAGAGCTGCGGATGTGCGTGGACTACCGGGTGCTCAACAACATCACGGTGAAGAACCGCTACCCGTTGCCGCGGACCGAGGAGCTGTTCGACCAGCTACGAGGCGCACGCGTCTTTAGCAAACTAGACCTGAGGTCAGGGTACCACCAAATCCGCATTGCGGAGGAGGATGTGGAAAAGACCGCATTTCGGACGCGCTATGGACACTTTGAGTATCTCATGATGCCTTTTGGGCTAACGAATGCTCTTGCTACGTTCATGGCGTTGATGAACCGGGTGTTCCACCCTTACTTGGACCAGTTTGTGGTTGTCTTCCTCGACGAAATCCTTGTCTACTCGCGAATGATGGAGGAGCACCAAGAGCACCTGCGGACGGTGATGGAAGTGCTGAGAAAGGAGCGGCTGTTTGCCAAGCTCAGTAAGTGTGAATTCGCTAAGCAGGAGGTGGAGTTCCTCGGGCACATTGTCAGTGGGAGGGGAATCCACATGGAACCAAAAAAGGTGGAAGCAGTGGCCAGAGCCGGCGTGGGTGCGTGACATCCAAGTTTTTCTGGGTTTTACGAACTACTACCGGAGGTTTATCCGGGGGCACGCGGCAATGGGAGCACCCTTGACAGACTTGCTCAAGAAGGGACGCCAATGGAAGTGGGGTGCGAAGGAGGGGCAAGCCTTTGGTGCAATGAAGGCTGCCATGTGTCAAGTCCCGGTGTTGGTGCATCCAGACACGAGCAAGGAGTACATGTTGGCGACGGAAGCAAGTGACTATGCAATCGGCTGGGTGCTGATGCAGGACCAAGGGAAGGGGTTGCAGCCCATTGCGTACTACTCCAAGAAGCTGAAAGGGACTGAGCTAAACTATCCGATCCATGAGAAGGAGATGCTCACGGTGGTCCAGGCCTTCAAGCAATGGAGGTGCTACCTTGAGGCGCGGCGGTGTGTGGTGCACACGGACCACTACGCGCTCGGGTACCTCAAGTCGCAGCCGAACCTGAGTCGTCGTCAAGCACGGTGGATGGAGCTGCTGGAGGGCGGCTTTGACTACGAGACCCAGTACAAACCAGGGAGGATCAACCCAACGGACCCGCTTTCGCGTCGCCCAGACTTGGGCGTACATGCGATCACGGTGTTGGCGGGATCTCCAATCATCCGCAGCCTGTTTGCATACGGGTATGCGGAGGACGAGGACTTTGCCGGAAGTACGGTGAAGGGGTGCAAGTGGGACGGCCAGTATTGGCGGCGTGAGAAGGGGAACCAGATTGTGGTTTCGCGGAGTGCGTTGTTGCGGCAAGCGCTGTTGGAAGAGGCGCATGACTCGTACTACAGTGGTCATTTTGGCCACGACAAGACCTTCAAGACGCTTGCGTGCCAATATTGGTGGGCGATGATGGGAGCATATTGCAAGGAGTACGTGAGCAGCTGTGACACGTGCCAAAGAATCAAGTCACGGAGGGCACAGACGCCAGGGGAGCTGCAGCCGCTACCGGTGCCGGAACGTCCGTGGACGGACATCTCACTTGATTTTGTAGGGGGTCTTCCACGGAATACAACGGGCAACACCATGGTGCTGGTGGTGGTGGACCGGTTCAGCAAAATGGTGCAATTTATTCCATGTGCGGAGAAGGTCATGGCAGCAGAGACGGCTCAAATCCTCTTGCAACACGTCATCAAACTGCACGGGGTGCCGAAGTGCATGGTCTCGGACCGTGACCCGCGCTTCACCTCCCAGTTTTGGGAGGAACTCTTCAAGAAGCTGGGCACCCGTGTGGCTCTTTCATCGGCCTACCATCCCCAAACGGATGGCCAAACTGAGTGCACCAATCAGACCATGGAGCAGCTACTGCGCGGGATCTTGGAGCCGGATGGCGAGGGATGGGAATGCAAGCTCCCGGTGGCTGAGTTTGCCTACAACTCAGCAGTGCATGCCTCTACGGGGTGGTCTCCCTTTGAGGTAGTGTATGGGGTGCAGCCTGCATGTCCCTCAGACATGGCAACGGGGTCGGACCTACCCGCGGTGCAGCAGTTTACAAGTGACTTCACAGAGGTGTGGCGCGGTGTACGCGAGGCGCTACACAAGGCACAGCAGCAGATGAAGCGGCAAGCGGACAA
>SZWC01003774.1:166610-182865 GCA_023375785.1 Penium margaritaceum
CCCACACACCTTAGAAGCCAGGCCTAGGACTATATGTACCAGGCTCATTCCTCATTCTAATTACACAATCTGGCCTTAGATGCTCCTCACAGAGTTGTCCAACTAAGGAACAGTATAAAGAAGACACTGGTTGGTCTAAGCCCCAGGAGTTAGTCTTTGACTAGCACCTCGCGCGAAAGTGACCAAGTGTTAAGTGGAAACAGTTGCTAGCAAGTGATTGCCTAGGAACGGCTCAGTGTGGAACCGTGATCCTGAGGGTGATATCTTCTCCTAGCTGAAATGCTAGGAGCGGACGGCAGGTGCTATTGTGTCGGCCCTGTTTTCTAGTCCGTTTGCCTCAGGCCGGTTGACACAAAGTAGGCATATGTTCTGCCTTTGACCAAAGAAATCCGCTATGTGTGGTCAACGTTGACAACTCAGATACGAGTCACAAATGGTCTGAGGGGAATACAATGGTTTGGGAACATGAGGTATCAATTAGCAAGCACAAGAACCTTCAGTGAGTATTGGTACGGTGTGGCTACCATGTACAATGACCAACCAAAGTAGGCATTTGTCACTGACCATGACCAAAGAATGTCACTATGTGTGGTCAACTTTGACAACCCATAACACGAGTCACAAATGGTCAGAGAGGGGAACAATGGTTTGTGAATAATAGTTATCGATTAGCAGGTACAAAGACATTCAATATGTAGGGGCACAGTGTGGCTACCATGCACAGTGCCCAACCAAAGTATGCATATGTCACTGACCATGACCAACGAATTTCACTTCATGTGGTCAACGTTGACAACTCACAGCAAGAGTCACAGATAGTCAGAAGGGGGTAACAATGGTTTGGGAACACTAGCTATCAACTAGAGAGCACAAAGACCTTCAGTATGCAATGACACGGCGTGGAAATCATGTACAGTGACAAACCAAAGTAGGCATATGCCACTAACCATGACAAAAAGAATTTCACAGTGTGTGGTCATCGTTGAAAACTCATAAAACGAGTCAAATGGTCAGAGGGGGAAACAATAGGATGGGAACACTAGTTATGAACTAGCAAGTAAAAACACCTTCAATAAGTAGGGGCACGGTGTGGATAGCGTGCATAGTGACCAACCAAAGGATGCATACGACACTGAGTATGACGTAAGAAATCCATTATGTGTGGTCAACGTTGACAACCCATAACACGAGTAAAAAATGGTCAGAGGGAGCGACAATGGTTTTTGAACCCTATGTGTTGACTAGAAAGGACCAAGAACTTGAATAAGCAGTGGCACGGTGTGTCTACTATGCACACTGAACAACCAAACTAGGCATATGTCACTGACCATGACCAGAGAATTTGAGTATGGGTGGTCAACCTTCACAACCCATAACACGAGTCACAAATGGTCAAAGGGGGGAAACAATGGTTTCGGAATACTAGTTTCCAACTAGCAAGTACAAAGACATTCAATAAATAGTAGCACGGTGTCGCTACCATACACAATGACCGACCAAAGTAAGCAGATGTACTGCCTTTGACCAAAGAAATCCGCTGTATGTGTTCAACATTGAAAACTCATGATACGATTCACAAATGGTCAGAGGGGGAAACAATGGTTTGGGAACACCAGGTATCAACTAGCAAGAACAATGACATTCAATTAGTAGTAGAACGGTGTGGCTACCATGTACAATGACCAACCAATGTAGGCACGTGTCACTGGCCATGACCAAAGAATGTCACTATGTGTGGTCAACTTTGACAACTCATAACACGGGTCATCAATTGTTAGAGGGGGAAACAATGGTTACTGAATACTGGTTATCGATTAGCAAGTACAAAGACCAATATGTAGTGGCACAGTGTGGCTACCATGCACAGTGACCAACCAATGTATGCATATGTCACTGACCATGACCAAATAATTTCCCTTCATGTGGTCAATGCTGAAAACTCACAACAAGGGCCACAGATAGTCAGAAGGGGTAACAATAGTTTGGGAACACCGGCTATCAACTAGAAAGCACAATGACCTTCAGTACGTAGTGACACGACGTGGCAACCATGTACAACGACAAACCAAAGTAGGCATATGCTACTAACCATGACCAAACGAATTTCACAGTGTGTGGTCAACATTGAGAACTCATAACACGAGTCACAAATAGTCAGAGAAGAAAACAATGGGTTGGGAACACTAGTTATCAAATAGCAATTACAAAGACCTTCATCAAGTAGTGGTACGCTGTGGCTAGCGTACACAGTGACCAAGCAAAGGATGCATACGTCACTGACTATGACCAAAGAAATTCACTATGTGTGGTCAACACTGACAACTCATAATACGAGCAACAAATGGTCACAGGAAGAGACAATGATTTTGGAACCCTATGTATTGACTTTAAAGGACAAGGAACTTCAATACGTAGTGGCAAGGTGTGGCTAATATGCACACTGACAACCAAACTAGGCATATGTTAGTGACCATGGCCAAAGAATTTCAGCATGGGTGGTCAACGTTCACAACCCATAACACGAGTCAGGAATGGTCAGAGGGGGAAACAATGGTTTCGGAATAATAGTTTTCAAATAGCAAGTACAACGACCTTCAATAAGTAGTAGCACGGTGTGGCTACCATGCACAATGACCGACCCAAGTAGGCATATGTACTGCCTTTGACCAAAGAAATCCGCTCTGTGTGGTCAACGTTGAAAACTCATAACACGAGTCACAAACTGTCAGAGAGAGAGAAACAATGGTTTGGGAACACCAGGTATCAGCTAGCAAGCACAAGGACCTTCAGTAAGTAGTGGCACGGTGTGGCTACCATGTACACTGATCAACCTGAGAAACAATGGTTTGTGAATACTAGCTATTCACTAGCAAGTACAAAGACCTTTAATATGTAGTGGCACTGTGTTTAGCTTCCATAGCTTCTCTACTTCACAAAAGAGGTCCCCTCTATGCCAATACCGTGAAGCCAAAGATTGAGAGCCGAAGGTAAAGCCAAAGCTTTTTCTATGAAAAAAAACACAACTTGGTAAAGGGTACTGTCTAGTGAAGATTGTTACAGTTGCTGTTTAAACTTTGAGTGTATTTTGCTAGCAACGTTCTCTTTGCACTAAGAATCAAATCCAAATCATCCTGATTCGATTAAATCTTCCACTGCGCAGTTGAAAGACAAGGAGTTGGAAGCACATCTGCCTACTTCAAACCCTACTGGACTAGGAGAACCCTGGTTGTCTAAAATCTGATGCAGGTTTTAGCCCTTTCCCTAATAAGAATTCAACATGGTATCAGAGCACAAGTGGAGCATCTTGATTTCAAGGTAAGGAGGTATTTCACATCCACGTGAAACTCTTCCAACTGCAATTCCAGATTGAGGGAGAATTCCTTAGACCCCCCCGTCATCTGCAACGCCAACAACTAGTTGAAGTGCAGCAGATCATATCCGAACATGGAAGAAGAAGCTCATTTTCAAGCAGAACTTGAGGCACATACCAACCTTGATAATTGACGTGACCCTTCATTTGCATTTGCTAGCTTTTCGCAACCCATGCAGTCAAAAATGGATCCAACAAGTATGCAAGCAGAGATACTTGGTCTCCAAGCCCAAATGCAGGCAGGAGAAGCTGAGAAAGCTCAACTGCAAGATCTAATCAATGCCATGTAGAATCAAAATCAGGTACTTTCCTTTGAAAAGGAGCAAGCAATGGCATCAGCAAGTAATGCACAATAAGTTGCACAAAGAAGTGGTAAAGCAACACAACAAACCTCTCAACAAGCAACAATGCATGTCAAAGAATCTACACAGATTGCTCAACAACGTGTTGAGTAAGCAACCAAATTCAATCACCAACAAGTTACACAAAATGCACGTCGACAAACTGAAGAAGTTAAGAGACATACAAAACAAGATGCAGATGCAGCAGTTGCAGCCGCAAGAGCCTCTTCACACTTCAAAGCTGACCAAGAAAAAGCCCAATCGTTCAGGGACTATGAAGAAAGTTTTGTTCAAACATGCCTTGAAGCTGCAGCAAGAAATGCACCAGAAAAACAAAGGGAGTATCTTGCAAACCAAGCTGCAACCCACGCCCTTAATGATGCAACTCAAGCTTATGCAAAGGTAGCCGCAACAACCGTTCAAGTGCCTCTCTTGCCAACCTTGGCACAAATGCAACATATGCATAAATCTCCAAAAGTCAGCCATCAATGTCCACCAATGAACTATGTAATGCAACCAAATCCTATGAATTCCATACCTTCTATGGAGGTCTCTCCAAAACTCACTCCAACAGGGGACTCATTCCTACAGCAAGCCTTGAAGTTGCCTTTTGATCCTTCTAACTACATGGTTTCCCCCGTATCAACAATGGTCGAAATTGAGCACATGGAGAAGTCTGACAGCACCAATGTCTTGCATTGGGTCTTCAACTACAAAGTCTTTTCCAAAATCCGTAAGTTTTGGTTTTTCTTTACATCGGGATACTATCAATTTGCAGGATTCACTACTCTTACATGATGTGTGGTACCAAGAATTCAACATGCTCTACGCATGTATGAAGACCATCCTTATGCTGTACATCAAGCATGGTGTTACTTGATTTGTACGTATCAACCAACAGACTTGACCAACAAGGCATATCTTGCTACTGAGCTCTCAAATACTTCCCTTGGAAACTTCAAATCCATTGAGGACCACATCAACGAAGTAAAAGACTTGGAAGACTAGCTTGCACTTACGGATGCCACTGTATCAAAACCTCTCTTAATCACCTACTTACACAAAGGATTGACAGAAGAATGGAGGGAAGTCAATAGTATCCTACGCTACCAGCCATCAAGCAGACCCACTGAAGACGTTTTGTAAACTGTGATCTTAAATGAGCAATGAGATCAAGAGCATGATAAGCAACACCAGCACCAACAAACAGCATACGTGGCAAGAATTGGGAATCATGACTTACCTTCCAGGAATCCAAAGCGATCCAAGCAACATTCCTCTTCATCGTTTAGTGTAAACCAACATTGTCAAGGAAATCCACCGCCTATGTGTATGTTTTGCAACAAGATGGGACATGCGGTAGATTTTTGTTTCAAGCATCTGAAAGAACAAGTCAGAGAGCTTGAGGCCAAAGTAATGAAAACTCAAGTGAAAGCACCAAATGATAACAAGATGGAGCAGAAGATTCTAGAACAACTCACGGAGACATCTTCATTGCCTCAACGCTTTCAGTTTTAAGCCTTTACACTTCCTCAATCAGAAACATCATACCTTGAAAAATTTTAAGATGTGTGGTACCTTGAGAGTGGTGCAACATAACACATGACGTTTGAGACCAGTTACCTTCACAACTTGAAGCCATCGGTAACAGCAGATTTTGTGTACCTTGGGAACAAGGAAATGTTACCGGTGCAAGGAAGTAGAGATATCAAAGCCACCTACGCCAACCACACTTTATCTTTTTCGAACGTTCTCAATGCCCCAGGATTGCCCACCAATTTCTTGTCCATGACTCAACTCATGCAACAAGGATTGCGGTTTGGAACTACATCAAATCTTGAAATCACAATTCTCCTTGAGTCTAGTGAATTCATCACAACTGGAACAGTTCAAGAAAACAACCTCATCAAACTTCAAGTGATTTTAATCCCCTTCTGCAACAACGTTTCAGCCTCAACAAAAGTATTGGGATGCAGGAACACCAACCAAGCCCAACATTGAAGGGGAGTTTCACTTCAACTCTCCTATGAGGACCTTCATCGATGGAGTTATGCTCATCACCATCCTTCAGATCATATTCCTCTTGAAGGTTTCCTCACCATCATGCACCAATGAAACTCACTCTGTCTACAACAACACTTTGGTCTTCTTGGTGGTGTTTCCCATATTCTTCAGCTGTGAAACATGCAAGTACGAGAAGCCTCACTACTTTTACACAGACGGAATCAATTTTCAGTCGCACCCAAAGCATTCTGTACTCCTGGAGCTTAAAAGACAAAGTCCATGCCCCTTTGCGGAACTCGAAACGTCACGTTTCAAGCCCAAAATGTCGCTGAGGCCTCGAAGCCCATTTTTGAGCCCAGCGGCTGATCGAGCCATTTCGTGAGGCTCAACTGAGCCTCGCACGATGGCTCAACAGTGGACATGCCCTTTTGGATATGTCGACCAGTCGGTCCAAGGAGCGAGACCATGTGGCCATGCCCGATTCCAATCATCAATCCGGTAAGGCCCATGGTGAGCCATGTTCCCGCTTCGGAGTTCGTGCAGTTACGCGTAATTTTTGTGCAATAAAAGAATATCTGCAGCCTAATTGTTTACGCAGTAATTAGTTTCTACGACAACTACACTTTTTGAGGGCAACAATTGGCAATGTTTGAAGTCCAAACTTCAACTGCACGATTCTCAATCGCTTCACCTCCAATTTCAAGGAAATAAAAACCATCTGATTCATTTTATCAGTGCCTTATTCATGAAATGTCAAGATAGCATCGTAGCAGTTTTCTCTTTGTCCAATTTCTCCCTGAAACTCAAACTCCAAAATTCCTCATCAACAAGGGGTTCACCATTCATAGATCGAGGGGGAGTGTTAGAAATTGGTTGCTCAGTTAATGGTTCACCGGACGATTTCTTAAAAAATCAGCTATGTTTGGAAAAGCCATTCCAACAGCATTTTGCGAATTGGAAGTTCCGTGTTCAAGTATTAAGACAAGACAATACCATCCCAGGTGACCTAGGCCCATTGATCCCTTCCAAAGGGTACATTACCTCCTCAAGGCTCTCTTTGATAACACCATCTTCAAGTGTACCTCTTCACTGGGAAGTACATCCCTTCATGAGCAAAAGGGCACTAATCCATTTGCTTACATCATCAGCCTCAAGACCATTAACCACTTCAGACTTCGTATTCCATTAGCTCATTAACAACTACTTGATATACGTCTAGCCAGGCTCCAACGCTTGGAGTTGTTCCACATCCAAAGTTCAACTTCTATGTCACGGGTTAGCTTCCACAGCTACCCTACTTCATAAAAGAGGTCTCGTCTACGCCAATATAGTGAAGTTGAAGATGGAGAGTTGGAGCTAAGGCCAGAGCTTTTCCTATGTAAAATTATTGAAGTTGGTAAAGGGTACCATCTAGTGAAGATTGTTACAGTCGTTGTTCAACTATGAGTGTGTATTGCTAGCAATGTGCCTTTTGCACTAAGCATCATATCCAAATCATCGAGATTCAATGAAATCTTACGCTGTGCAATAGACAGACAAGGAGTCGGAAGCACCTCTGACTACTTCAAACCCTACTAGACTAGCAGACCCCTACTTTTCTAAAATCTGATGCAGGTTTTAGCCCCTGCCCTAATCAAGTTTCAAAATGTTTGACAGCCTTGGTCAAGAAGTCAGCCAGCTGTTGAAAAGACTCGACCCACACAATCCGGATGCTGCCTTTTGTACAACAAGGTACACAAACAATGACTATCCATATTTATGTTCTTTCTACATATGTGATGAATGCCATCGAAACATGCTATAGCCATGGCACTCTCATCGTCACAGTGGAGCGTGATGGACAGAAAAAATTCACACAAAAGACAACGGAGCCACACACTCTCACATGCACCGGTGCTCAATGTCACGTACTACGCCTTTGCGGTGCAATGTGTGTAATGCATCCTTGTTTCCCACTACACCATAAGGTAGCTCTACCACCAATGGAAAAGATCCAAACAGTGCACTTCTAACCGTCTGTGCTCCCTGACTAGTCACTATAAGTGTAGTCCTGAACAACTACAGACGGCTGGTGACAAAACTTCAGCCAAGGACGTGGGGTGGAAACAACGTACGACACCACACGATTGGCTACATCAAAGTGCAACTATTGTGGAGAGTGAGAGAGTTATGGCCAGAACACTCACGAGGAAGGCAATGTCCAGCCGCGTGGTGGTGCCAAGAAGCATGAGTAAAGATGAAGAAAGCAATCACGTCTACACCCACACCTAGTGTGTCACCATCACAAGCCTTCATGTTGATGTGGCTTTCTGGTATCATGGGTTTGGAGGCGCTGGGTACAGTGGACACGAGGTCTACAAAGCGCTCAGCGAATTTCTACACGTATGTTGCGTGATGTACACGTAAAATGTTGTGAATTGCACTAAATCTCCATGTCCAAAAATACTTGTGCAGGTCCAAGGTCTTTCATCTTGTAAGTTGACTACAGTAGACTCTTCACTTGCTGAATAATGGCAAGGTCAGGTGATGTGATGAGAAGATCGTTCATATACATGAGCGAGGTGATAAGGGTGGTTCTCACTAAGATAAAGAAGAGGGCTGGATCTGCAACGCTGCACAATAGGCCACAATTCAAGAGGATGTAGTTGATCTCTATGTCCCAACACCTAGGTGATTGCTTGAGGCCTTAGAGGGCCTACAGCGGTTACCAAAAATGATCTATGACATCTTCAAGACTTGACCATGTAGAGCTCCTCACCATCGAGAATGCCATGTAAGAAGGCATTGCTCACACCCTCGTGGAGTTCCTAGCCATGTTATGTGACCATGTTATAGAGCGTGTGACTGGAGGTGAAAGGGCCAACGGGTGCAAAAACCTGGTCGAAGTCCACTCCCGGTATCTATGCATAACCCTTGGTTGTAATTTAGGCTTTCTACTTGTCAAGCCTGCCATCTGGCTTCCTCTTGTGAAAAAGAACCCAATTGGCCCCAGTGGCTTTGCCGGCTGAGGACAAGTTGGCCAGCTCTAACATAGCATGTTCATTAATGGAAGTCAATTCCTCCTTGAACATAGCATCCAACTAGGCAAAGTCAGATGCGGCACTAGCCTTGGAGGCTCTATGGATGGGTTCCCTGAAAAGGAGGTCTGGTTGTCAACGGACGAGGGTTGCCAAGATAAAGAAAACACATAGGTGCTCCTAAGATATCAGAGCATAACGCAATGTAGATGCAGGATGAAGGTTTGAAGAAGACAAGGGTAGTCAAACCCAAGACCTTTGTCCCTCGACCTTCATTCACAACAGTGTAAGAAGAGGTCGTGGAACAGAGAGTAGTGGGTGGAAACGGACGGGTGATAGCAGGGCGCATGCCTGGTGGAGGATCTGGAATGCGTGGATGAAGACGACTACGAGGAGTACATGAGTACATCGGACCAACACTTGAAGAATGACCAGTGTGGGCTCGAGGAGGCAAGGACAAGATGGGTTGCTCCACCAGAGTGACCAAAACAGGAGCCGGAGAATTGCTCAATTGGTCAACTAAGTCAGGGAACGGACAGAATCAGTTGCATGGATGATGGTGATAGGGGCCAAAGAAGTAAAATCAGTCACCTGGTCGGTGGAGTTAGCAACCAAAGAAATGGACTCAGGCGCCTTGTCGGGTGAGTCAGCGGCTGAAGAGGTGGACTTGGATGTTTGGTTAGCAGCCAGAAGAACACACTAAAACGGGGACTTTCGTGCAGCGTGTTTTGATAAACCGTATCGTCACTAAAAATTGAAAGGACATTTGGGAAGGAATCTTTCACGTCTTTATTTCAAGGACCCAGTGTTGAATTCTGGGCCATTAACCAAGGGAGTCAAGTAGGAATGGACCTCATGAATTCAAAATCTACTATTCTAACCCCAGCTTGCATAGAGTCAAGTGACTGTTCAAGTGTGCTACACAATCCCTCAATGTGCCAGCATTGCGTGGACCACGCACGACGCCATTGGGAGGATGTGTGGATACGTCGTCAACTAGAAATGGCCAAGAACCGAACGTTCTCTCTTTTCTCTAACCAAAAACTTCCAGAGACCATTTTCAGAATAATATCTTCCTACTGGTGAGAGAGCCATATCTAATTAATGGTCCGGAACCAAAATCAAAATAATTAGTTTGAATCCAAGTTTAGGCGGTAGCACGGTATGTGGAGGTATAGGCAACAGGAAGGAACTAGGAACCAAGGAAAGTGATGGAGAGGGAACAACCTCGTGCAACGGAGCAGAATCTCCCCCACACGATGGTGGCAACAGGCACAAAAGGGTCCCGGAATGGAAAGAAGGGAGATTGCATGGAGTAGGCTCCCGAAAGAACAATAAGTCACACAGATCAATGATGCGGTTCCGAGGAGGGTCATTGATCTGCCAAGCCCTTGACTTACGAGTCACCTTAAGAAAGGTATAGAGACGACCACGGGGAGCCAGATTGCTGCCTTGCTAGTCCTCCGGGAGCCAACCGCTAGCAATGCAACCTCACATGTGAGTAGGATGAAGATTAGCAACGTGTGTAGAGGGGAACTAAGGGAAGTATGTGATCATAGCTTTGTAGTAAGGATACGGCTGATTAAGTTTTTATACATTGGACGTGAATGTACAATGATTTTGTGCTATGGACGGTTTTCATGAATTATGCCAAAGGAGGGGTGGATATAGAAAATGTCCCAGTAACATTCCAACAAATATCCATTAATGGATGGATGAGCGGCCTTGCGCATTGTGGATGGGGTGCCACTCCCTACACAGATCCGTAAGAGGCGCACTAGGCATGGGTCGTCCCAGAGAAGGAATGTGAATACGTTGTAGACCCTTCATGGCCCTCTTCTCCATCGGCCCCTTAACACATGGCTTAGAACTTGGGCAAGCCCAAGTTTGGAGCCATTGCCTCAATGGACCTGGTCCAAGCCACCGAGTCCGTAGAGCACTGCGCTCTGGGCATCTGACATGAAGTTCAGTGTTTTTATGTCTAGGATGTCCTCATTTTCCCAGGTACACGACACCAGGTAATCTCCAAACTGCAATCTTTTTCAACATTACTTAACTTATGAATCGGTGAATAAATCTCGATCTTTTCCTCCTTTGCACTTGGAAGTATGCATGACCTCTAGCCCTGAGTTGCACCCTATTTGCATGTTTGTTGCTCCTCAGTTGAGCACAAGCTACGCCCGAGCTACACCCTAGTTGCACCCTATTTTTTTCCTAGTTGTGTCCTAGTTGCGCCCTACTTGCACCCTACTTGCGCCCTACTTGCGCCCTTGTTGCGCCCTGGTTGCATCCTAATTGCGCCCTAGTTGTGCCATAGTTGTACCTTATATGGACACTATCTATGCCCTGGTTGCACCCTAGTTGCGCCCTATTTGCGCCTTAGTTGGGTACTAGCTACACCCTAGTTGCGCCCTAGTTGTGCCCTAGTTGCGCCCTAGTTGCACCCTACATGTGCCCTACATGCGCCCTAGTTGCTCCTCATTTGGATTCTAGCCATGCCCTAGTTGCACCCTGGTTGTGCTATAGTTACGCCCAAGTTGTGCAAAACTTGCACCGTAGTCGCGCCCTTCTTGCGTCCTTGTTGTGCGTCAGTTGGATACTAGCTACATCCTAGTTGTACCCTAGTTGCGCCCTAGTTGCGCCCTAGTTGCGCCCTAATTGTGCCCTACTTACACCCTACTTGCGCCCTAGTTGCATCCTAGTTCTACCCTAGTTGCACCCTAATTGCGCCTCAGTTGGGCACTAGCTATACCCTAGTTGCGTCTTAGTTTTGCCCTAGTTGCACCCTACTTGCACCGTACTTGCGCCCTACTTGCGCCCTACATGCGCCTAGTTGCACCCTAGCTGCGCCTCAGTTGGGCACAAGCTACGCCCTGGTTGTGTGGTAGTTGGACCCTAGTTCCGCCCTACTTACGCCCTATTTGTGCCCTAGTTGTGCCCTAACTGCACCCTACTTGTGCCCTAGATGCGCCCTACTTGTGCCCTTGTTGTGGCCTTCTAGCGCCCTAGTTGTGCCCTAGTTGCGCCTCTGTTTTGCACTAGCTATGCCCTGTTTGCGCCCTAGTTACGCCGTAGTTGCATCATATTTGTGCCCTACTTGCGTCCTAGTTGTACCCTTCTTGCGCCCTACTTGTGCCCGACTTGCGCCCTATTTGTGCCCTAGTTGCGCCTCAAATGAGCACCAGCTAGGCCCTAGTTACGGCCTAGTTGAACCCTAGTTGTGCCTTGTTTGTGCCCTAGATGCGCTCTAGTTACACCCTAGTGGCACCCTAGTTATGTCCTACTTGCACCATGTTTGCGCCCTAGTTGCGCCATAGTTGTGTCCTAGTTGCGCCCTAGTTGTGCCCTACTTATACCCTACTTGCACCCTACTTGTGCCATAGTTGCGTCCTACTTGCGCCTTAGTTATGCCCTACTTGCACCCTAGATGCACCCTTGTTGTTCCTTAGTACAGCATTAGCTACGCCCGAGTTGTGCCCTTGTTGCACCCTAGTTGTGCCCAACTTGCGCCCTAGTTGCGCCCTAGTTGCACCCTTGTTGCACCCTACGTGTACCCTACTTGCGCCCTAGTTGCGCCCTAGATACACCCTAGATGCACCATACCTGCACCCTACTTGCACCATACTTTCGCCCTAGTTGCGCCCTAGTTGCGCCATCGTTGTACGCTACTTGCTCCATACTTGCGCCCCACTTGCAACCTAGTTGCACCCTAGTTGCGCCCTTGTTGTGCTCTACTCGCGCCCTTCTAAGACCCTAGTTACGCCCTAGTTGCGACCTAGTTGCATGCTACTTGCGTCCTAGTTACGCCCTAGTTGCGCCTCATTTGGGCACTAGCTACGCCCTAGCTGCGTCCTAGATGTGCCCTAGTTACGCCCTAGTTGCACACTGTTTGTGCCCTACTTGCGTCCTAGTGACGTCCTACTTGCGTCCTAGTTGCACCCTACTTGCACCCTAGTTGCGCCCTAGTTGCGCCCTAGTTCCACCTAAGTTGGGCACTAGCTATGCCACAGTTGCACCCTAGTTGCGCACTAATTATGTTTCCTAGCTGCGCCCTAGTTGCCCCCTAGTTGCCCCTCAGTTGGGCACTATCTACGGCTTAGTTGCGCCCTATTTGTGCCCTAGCTGCACCCTAGTTGTGCCGTAGAAGCGCCCTTCTTGCGCCCTACTTGCGCCCTCGTTGTACCATCCTTGCACCCTAGTTAAGCCCTAGTTACGCCCTAGTTATACCCTAGATGTGCTCTAGTTGCACCCTAATTATGCCCTATCTACGTCCTACTTGTGCCCTAGTTGCACCCTAGTTGTACCCTAGTTATGTCCAAGGTGCACCTCAGTTGGGCACGAGCTACGCCCTAGTTGCGTTATAGTTGCGTCGTAGTTGCACCCTAGTTGCTCCTTTGTTGCACCTTACTTGCACCCTACTTGCATCCTAGTTGCGCCCCTAGTTGCACCCTACTTGTGTCGTACCTGCGTCCTGGTTGCAACCTAGTTTTATCCTAGTTGCGCGCTAGTTTCTCCCTAGTTGCGTCCTACTTGTGCCCTAGTAGCGCCCTAGTTGTGCCCTAGTTGTGCCCGAGTTGCACCACAGTTGTGTCCTAATTGCGCCCTCCTTGCGCCCTACTTGCGCCCTACTTGCATCCTATTTACGCCCGATTTGCACCCTAGTTGTGCATTAGTTGCGCCTCAGTTGGGCACTACCTACCCTCTAGTTGCGCCCTAGTTACGTCCTATTTGCGCTCTACTTGTACCCTACATGCGCCCTAGTTGCGTCCTAGTTGTATCCTAGATGTGACCTACATGTGTCATACTTGCGCCCTAGTTACGCTCTAGTTGTGCCCTAACTGCGTCCTACTTGCGCCCTTCTTGAGCCCTTCTTGCGCCACAGTTGCGCTCTACTTGCATTCTAGTTGCGCCCGACTTGCGCCCTAGTTGCGCCCTAGTTGTGCCCTAGTCACGCCCTAGTTGTGTCCTACTTGCGAGGTACTTGCGCCCTACTTGCGTCTTAGTTGCACCCTAGGTGCACCCTTGTTGCGCCCAAGTTACAACCTACGTCCACCCTGCTTGTGCCATAGATGCGCCCTAGTTGTGTCCTAGTTGCGCCCTGCTTGCGGCCGACTTGTGCTTTAGATGCGCCCAACTTGCGTCCTAGTTGCGCCCTAGTTGCGCCTCAGTTGGGTCACTAGCTACGCCCTAGTTGCACCCTAGTTGCGTCCTAGTTGCATCCTAGTTGTGCCCTAGTTACGCCCTACTTGCATCCTAGTTGCACCATAATTGCACCTTAGTTTCTTCCTAGTTGCTCCTCAGTTGGGCACTAGCTACAAACAAGTTGCGCCCTAGTTGAGCCCTAGTAGCGCCCTAGTTGCGTCCTACTTGCGCCCTAGGTGCTGCCTAGTTGTGCCCTAGTTGCGCCTGAGTTGGGCACTAGCTAGGCCCTAGTTACGCCCTAGTTGCGCACTGGTTGCGCCTAACTTGCGCCCTACTTGCGCCCTAGTTACGCATTAGTTGTAGCCTAGTTGCATCCACATGGTGCCCTAGTTGTGCCCTACATGCATCCTAGTAGCACCCTACTAGCTCCCTAGTTGCATCCTAGCTGCACCTTAGTTGGGCACTAACTACGTCCTAGTTGCCGCCTAGCTGCGTCCTCATTGCACCTTTGTTGCGCCCTACTTGCGTCCTACTTGCGCCCTACTTGTGCCCTACTTGCATCCTAGTTGCATCAGACTTGCGCCCTAGAGCCACCTCAGTTGGGCACTAGCTACGCCCTAGTTGCGTCCTTGATGTACCCTAGTTGCGCCCTACTTGTGCCTTACTTGGGCCCTAGTTGCGTCCTAGTTGCACCCTAGTTACGCCCTGGTTGTATCCTACTTGTGCCCTACTTGAGCCCTAGTTGTGTCCTAGTTGCACCCTCATTGTGCCCTAGTTGCGCCCTACTTGGGCCATAGTTACGTCCTACTTGCGTCCTACTTGCGTCCTAGTTGCGCTCTAGTTGCGCCTCAGTTGGACACTAGGTACGCCATACCTACGCCCTAGTTGCGTCCGAGGTGCGCCATACTTGCGGCCTATGTGCGCCCTATTTGTGCCTTCTTGCCCCCTAATTACGCTCTACTTGTGCCCTAGTTGCGCCCTAGTTGCACCATAACTGGGCCTCACTTGTGCACTAGCTACACCATAGTTGCGCCCTAGTTCCGCCCTAGTTGTGCCCTACTTACACCCTACTTGTGCCCTAGTTGCATCCTAGTTGTGTCCTAGTTGCAGCCTAGTTGTACCCCAGTTCGGCACTAGCTACGCCCTAGTTGCGTCATAGTTGCATCTTAGTTGCGTCATACTTGCGCCCTACTTGCGCCATACTTGCGACCAAATTGTGCCCTAGTTGCGCTCTAGTTGCACCTCAGTTGGGAACAAGCTACGCCCTAGTTGTGTCCTAGTTGCACCCTAGTTGCACCCCAGTACACCCTAACTGCACCCTACTTGCGTCCTAATTGCGCCCTAGTTGCACCCTAGGTGCGCCCTAGTTGCATCATTCCTGCACTGTACTTGCGTCCTCCTTACGCCTTAGTTGCACCCTAATTGCACCCTTATTGTCCCTTACTTGCACCCTTCTTGTATCCTACTTGCGCCCTAGTTGCATCCTAGTTGAACCCTAATTGCCCCCTAATTGTATCATGCTTACGTCTTGGTTACGCCCTAGCTGCACCCTAATTGCGCCCTTTTTGCGCCTTAGTTTGGTACTAGCTATGCCCCAGTTACGTCCTAGTTCCACCCTAGTTGCACCCTACGTGCGCACTACTTGCGCCCTAGTTGCTCCTCAGTTGGATACTAGCTACGCCCTAGTTGCGCCCTAGTTGCACCCTAGTTGCACCCTAGTTGCGCCCTAGTTGCGCGCTACTTACGCCCTAGTTGCAACCACTCACAACCACTAGCAACGACTCGCAACCACACGCATCCACTCGCAACCACTAGCAACCACTCACAACTACTCACAACCACTTGCAACTACTTGCAACCACTTGCAACCACTCACAAAGACTCCCAACCACTTGCAAGTATGCGCACCCACTTGCAAGAACTCGCAACCACTCGCAACCACTTGCAACCACGCACAACCACTCACAACCATTCCCAACCACTTGCAACCACTCGGAACGACTTCCAACCACTTGCAAGAACTCGCAACAACCTGCAACCACTCGCAACCACTCACAACTACTTGCAGCAACTTGCAACCACTCACAACCAGTCACAACAAATCACACCCACTTGCAAGCACTCGCAAGCACTTGCAAACACTCACAACCACTCACGACCACTTGCAATCACTCGCAACCACTCGCAACTTCTCGAAACCACTCACAACCACTACAGCCACATGCAACAACTCAGAACCACATGCAACCACTCACAACCACTCGCAGCCACTCGCAACCACTCGCAACCACTCACAACCACTCGCAGCCAATTGCAACCAATCGCAACCACTCGCAACCACTCGCAACCACTCGCAACCACTCGCAACCACTCGCAACCAC